>JAAEEI010039850.1:672-14940 GCA_012654025.1 Pachypsylla venusta
TTTTCGGCTTTCCGTATATTTTTCCATTGTAAAACTCCTCCTGCTAGTTGAATTTCGCCGGTTTGGCACTTTCCTTTATCGATATTTATCACAGGCCCTGGGGTCGCCCCTCCCCAATAGCCGAATCATCAGTTACCCCTGATTAAATCTCAGCTTCCCCCCCCCAAGGCCAGATGCTGGCTACGCCCTTGAACTAAAATACTGAATTTGGCTGGTTAGTCATTCAATTAAAATGATCAAAGAGTACCTAGATGATGATCTATTTCCAAGTCCGACACTACCTGGCATTGGTTTATTGCTCATACAAGATTGTCTACGTCTAGGAATGTATCTCAGTAGCAATTGTTTTATAATGAATTGAGTTTTCAAGAGTATATTTTGAATATCATCTAAACTGATTGAATTCTTACTGAAGTGCTGTGAGAAATTATTATACCTATCATGGATCATTTCAAATGTTTACACAGGATGTATGAAAAATATTTATCATCAGTTAGTAAGGTGTACTCGATCTGGGAGGTTATACTCGTATTGTACATACGAGTATAACCTCCCATAGTTCATTACTTCGAAATAACTTTCTAAAGTCTAAACTTTCAAACAAGATCAATATTTCCCATACAAGTTCGTATGTATATACGGATTGTCCCAATTTTTCTCCTTTTACGGGAAATTACTTAATAATAGCCCTTATGTATACTGCCCGAAAATGACTGAAGACTCCCTTTACACCGTCAGTTTCTGGGTGCTATTATTATGTGGTAATTATTTCAAATTCATGAGGATATAGAATTCCATGGGTTGGTTGGTTTTAAACCCACGCCCTACTGTTTACCAGTCAGAGCGTCTTACCACTACGACACCAACCCATATTACTTGTGGGGGAATAAAAAGTATTACAATTTTAAAATTGGTTCAGAGTTTTTGTTGGGATCAGTGCATTTTAGTTGATCGCTGTCGTATTACCTATATGTATTATACATTGTGTATCATGTAGCCGATCTGGACATCGGCGAATTCAAATAATCTAACCTTTGCGTCGGCTCTCACTACAGCGCCCCGAGGTTATATAGCGGGGTTGGTCATGACGCAGATCGCGAGCCTCGTGGATGTATTTTGATAGTGTCGATCTGATCTAACTGAGGAACACTTAACTGAACTCGTGCAAACTGGTCTCGCCATTTCAAACAGCTCACGGCCAAAATGAACACAAGAAAAACTACATCTCAAAATTTTGGGTACCCAGGTAACTAGGTATGATGCATGTACTAACTAAAAAAAAATAATGTTGACATACTACATTTTTCATTCTCATGTCATAAATACTACGCTGTTCAAAAAATAATATGAATTTTCATTTTTTCCGAAAAATATTAATTTATTCATGAATTTCTATATGTTGTCCAATTCAAAGTAATCACCTCAGATATAATACACTCGTATCAACATTTTTTCCAATCCTCGAAGCATTTCTAATATGTACTGTTTGGTATGCACTCTCAGCGATTCGGTTTAATCTCGTTGCAAAACGCTGTACTTTCGTGGGCTTCTTCAATCTTGGGAAGAGGAAACAGTCACAGGGGTCTAAATCTGGTGAACATGCAAACCACTTCTAACCTTTATAGTTCGGGAGCTGGCTAGCCATATCTTACCTACACTAGATTTTTTTTTTTTTTTTTAAGCATAAAATCTAAACGACTGGTTTCTTGTCACTGTAAATGCATCTGTAGGTTTGCTGCATCGTGTTGTATGTTTGACCTTCTTTTCGACGACGCCGACGTAGGGCCATATACTAAAACTCCACTTGAGTGCGAGTTGGAGTGGTAACTAACACTTGTGTGTCTGATTTGTATTTTAACAAATGTTTTGACCTCAAAAACTACATATACATTTTTTTTAAAAAAAATCTGGCTTAACGTCTCTTTAACATCTATTGGTCATTCGGGATGGGCGTTTTACCCTCCATTCGCTGGAAACTTGCAAACCAGCTACTCACATTGACCTCACCCAGCCTAGGTTGGACCGGAAAAATAGACAGCATCACGATGCCGCGAACTCACGTGAACATCCACAAAGTACAACCTCACTGGACGTTGCTTAACTTCAGTGATCGAATGGGAACTGATGTATTCAACGTGCCATAGACGCTGGCTTACATGAAATTTTATTATAAAATAACAACAGAAATTTAACAAGTGCGTGTTGCTACTTCGCTAATTTGTATTCGGAGTGACAACACACACTTGATAGTTCGGGAGCTGGCTAGCCATATCTTACCTCATAAGGTATAAAATTTTTGACCCGTGGGCTGAAAGTGCATCGGTGGGGTAATGTCAAAACTTTCTTTCTTAGTTGCCAGACCGGGGGCATTTAGAAGCTACAGACCCGCCAAAAATCGAAATTGGGCCAAAAATTACCTCATAAGGTACACGAAAAAAAAACAAATTTTGAAATGATCCTCAGAGTGTCCTGAACAAGAAATCATGTCGTAAGAAAGGGGTTCTGGGGGCTTTCGACAAGTAAGAAGCCTTTTTTAAAAAAGGACCAAATTACTCAGTAAATTAATGTAATGAGGTGTAATTATTTACTTCTTGTCTATAAAAATGCTAGAAATAATTATTCTGGTGGTCATTCCACTGGAAGTGGAAAGCGGCAAATAAATTCAAAATAAAATTCGCCCGAATTTCCACAAAACGTTCAAACACGTGGCTCCGTGGGACCGCCCGCGTCCGTTGGGTCCGTATAGTTTATCAGTTTTTCTCGGAACAGGTACATTAACCGATAATATTAATCGTTCTCGAGATATTCGCAAAAAATAAAAGAAAGTACCTAAAATACAAGATTTTGAATTCTATCGTCCCCCATCTAGAATTCTGCAAATATCTCGAGAACGGTCAATTTTAGCGAAAAAATGTATGAACTCATATGAACGACTTTGAATTCTTCTACATATAATCTTAGTTTTATACCTTTTGTTCGTATCTCTTACCCTTTCTGAGATATAGGAATAGCCATAGAATTTTAGGTTAAAAAGTAATGATATAGGTTGTGATTATATTTGCCACTTTCCGCTCGCAGTGGCCAGGAGGTCTTGCAGAATTACAGTTTTGGTGACACTTTCTGGCGTAACAATAACCATCGGAATAATTATGTCTAGCATTTTTAAAGTCAAGAAGTTAATAATTACACCTCACCTCAACTTTTTAAACTCATTAAATTAATTTACTGAGTTTAAAAAGTTATTTCCACTCCGTTCTATTGTATGCACTTTAATAAGGAAGGACATATTTCGACCACTTTTTTTCGCTTTTTTGGCTGCCGCTGAAGCAATTTTTATCATCGATAAGTGACATGAAATTAAAATGTAAAGACGTAAAACTTTTATTGGAGTATTTGTTTGGTTTTGAAGCTTTGTTTACGAAAACAATACATCCGTAAAAAAGGATATTTTTGTCAAAATCGATATTTTATACCAAAACGGCAGTCCCTTGTAGCAGCGCTTCCTTACATCCCACAGAAAAAAAGGTGTGTAGCTAAATTAAAGGAAATTTTATTTGTCATCTTTTGGAGAGAACATCTCGCTTCCTTACATCCCACAGAAAAAAGATGTTTAGCTAAATTAAAGGAAATTTTATTTCTCATCTTATTGGAGAGAACATCTATTTTTGAAGGGGGAATCGTTCTTGAGATATATAGACAATAACAATATTAGTCGTAAATTTTACGCCATAAAGAGCGGCCAAACATTCCGGTTTTAGAAATGTTGTTATTACCTACGTTTGGAATTAAGCTCACAGTCACAACAATAACAACGTATCGAAAAATCAGAACTAGGTACCCGATATTTTGCATATCAGAATGTACCATTTTCCTTGTGTTATATCTTATGAGTATGAGGTATATTTTGGCCTTTTTCCCAGGAAAAAGGCTTCTTAGTTGTCGAAAGCCCCCAGAATCTGTTTCTTACGCTATGGTTTCTTGTTTGGGACACCCTGAGGATCATTTTGGCATTTAGTTTCATCATGTACTTTATGAGGAAAATTTTGGCCCTTTTTCCAAAAAGGCTTCTTAGTGGTCGAAAGCCCCCAGAAACCTTTTCTTACGATATGATTTCTTGTTCAGGACACTCTGAGGATCATTTTGGAATTTGTTTTTTTCGTGTACCTTATGAGGTAAATTTTGGCCCAATTTTGAAATTTGGGCACCTTCTTAGTGGCCGAAAGCCCCCGGGTATAGTTTCTTACAACATATTTTTGAACTCAGGGGGTCAGTGCATTCATTATGGCGTTGGAATTTTTCGTGTACCTTCTGAGGTAAAATTTGGTCCTTTTTGAAAAAAAGCTTCTTACTTGTCGAAAGTCCCCAGAAACCATTTCTTACGACATGATTTCTTGTTCAGGACAGTCTGAGGATCATTTCGGAATTTGTTTTTTTTTTCGTGTACCTTATGAGGTAATTTTTGGCCCAATTTCGATTTTTGGCAGGTCTGTATCTTCTAAACGCCCCCGGTCTGGCAACTAAGAAAGCAAGTTTTGACATTACCCGACCGATGCACTTCCAGCCCACGGGTCAAAAATTTTATATCTTATGAGGTAAGATATGGCTAGCCAGCTCCCGAACTATGAGTGGAGTTTTAGAATATGGCCCTTAATCTCACGGGTGTTTGCACCTGCCCCGTGTACCAACCTCCCCCGGTCTCCCCTCTATATACGAACCTGTTCAATAGTTTCTTCCACGGAAGTGTATGGCCTCAATCTAATAACACCAACATTGTTAATGTCTATCACTGCATTGAAAAGTGTAAATTTAGAAAAGGAGAAACTTATTTTTCCCCTTGGCTCAATCTGAAGCCCGCGGATCTGATCATAGTTGAGGATAGAGCCAGTCTGCTCTACTAGATTTCCTTTGACAGTACATGATAGCATGGAACAATAGGATTTTTCTACATAGTAAAGGATTGGCTCTTTTTTTGAAACAATAACATAACTTCCAAGTGATTTATACTCGAATTTTCTACGAATTGCCAATTTTATTCCTGTATGCAATAATAATAAAAACAGTAAATTCATTTCACGGAGACATCCCGTTTTACATGAAACAAAAATACATTAGTAGAATATTCAAAATAAAATTGATAAATTAACCACGAAGATATCCCTTTTTACATGAAACAAAAATACATTAGCAGAATATTCAAAATAAAATTGATAAATTAACCACGGAGATATCCCTTTTTACATGAAACAAAAATACATTAGCAGAATATTCAAAATAAAATTTGATAAATTAACCACGGAGATATCCCTTTTTACATGAAACAAAAATACAATAGCAGAATATTCAAAATAAAATTGATAAATTAACCACGGAGATATCACTTTTTACATGAAACAAAAATACATTAGCAGAATATTCAAAATAAAATTGATAAATTAACCACGGAGATATCCCTTTTTACATGAAACAAAAATAGATTAGCAGAATATTCAAAATAAAATTGATAAATTAACCACGGAGATAATTGCCAACATCCAGTAATGGATAAGGCACTTTAAAAAGAAGAAAATTAGAAATGAATTAGCTATATTGATTGCCAACTTTGTATAATCAGTATTTTGTGTGCTACAGTAATCCCCCAAAAAAACAATTCGTGTAAATAAAGAGGTCGCAAGTAGCAATATTCACCCCGCCCAAAATATACTTCTTGCAATAATTTGAAAACAAGCGATATAAAAAAAAACTCTGCCAATGTGACACATGGGTTTATTATTTTTCTGGCAAAAAACAATAATAAACCTTTTTTGCCCCCCCAAAAAAATGGGGGCGTAAAAATAATTGCCCCTTGCACGTGACGATTCCAAATCTGGGGCGTAATTAGACCCTAAATTTGAAATATCTACTAAATTTGAAGTCTCTGGCTCTCACCATTCTCTTTATAGACAGGATTAATGAAAACCGCTTTAAAGCGGTAAAAACCGCCAGCAATATATTTGATTGCACCCAAATTTGTCGGAGATAACTGAGTCCCCACATATGACTTACATACAAAATTTCAAATCTCTAACTCTTACCATTCTCCTTTTAGACAGCAATACTGAAAACCGCTAATAAGCGGCAAAAATTGCCGAGGGTATACTCGATTACACCCAAAAGAGGCACAATAATAGAGCCCAGATGGGACCTACATACCAAATTTTATCCAAATCGGTCAACGGTAAGTGGCAAAAGTGCACATCACGGCGTACGGCGGGCAGCTGTAAATTTTATCTTTATATTATTTATGATTGGTTCTCAGTTATTTTGTGGCATTCAACCATTTCTGAGACTCTGGATGTCGATGATTTTTGTGGCTTAAATTTACCTTTAGTATAGCCTCCTTTCTGCCGTACCACAGCAATCCTCTGCTGTGCCATTAGAGGATCTATAATTATGAACGATATGTCTCCATTGATATTGACTCTTATTGCTCCTGTAAAAACAAAGAGGATCTATAATTATGAACAATATGTCTCCATTGATATTGACTCTTATTGCTCCTGTAAAAACAAAGAGGATCCATAATTATGAACGATATGTCTCCATTGACTCTTATTGCTCCTGTAAAAACAAAGAGGATCTATAATTATGAACGATATGTCTCCATTGATATTGACTCTTATTGCCCCTGTAAAAACAAAGAGTATCTATAATTATGAACGATATGTCTTCATTGATATTGACTCTTATTGCTCCTGTAAAAACAAAGAGGATCTATAATTATGAACGATATGTCTCCATTGATATTGAATCTTATTGCTCCTGTAAAAACAAAGAGGATCTATAATTATGAACGATATGTCTCCATTGCCATTGACTCTTATTGCTCCTGTAAAAACAAAGAGGATCTATAATTATGAACGATATGTCTTCATTGACATTGACTCTTATTACTCCTGTACAAAGAGGATCTATAATTATGAACGATATGTCTTCATTGACATTGACTCTTATTGCTCCTGTAAAAACAAAGAGGAACTATAATTATGAACGATATGTCTCCATTGATATTAACTCTTATTGCTCCTGAAAAAACAAAGAGGATCTATAATTATGAACGATATGCCTCCATTGATATTGACTCTTATTGGTCCTGTAAAAACAAAGAGGATCTATAATTATGAACGATATGTCTCCATTGATATTCACTCTTATTGCTCCTGTAAAAACAAAGAGGATCTATAATTATGAACGATATGTCTCCATTGACATTGACTCTTATTGCTCCTGTACAAAGAGGATCTATAATTATGAACGATATGTCTCCATTGATATTGACTCTTATTACTCCTGTAAAAACAAAGAGGATCTATAATTATGAACGATATGTCTCCATTGATATTGACTCTTATTGCTCCTGTAAAAACAAAGAGGATCTATAATTATGAACGATATGTCTCCATTGATATTGACTCTTATTGCTCCTGTAAATACAAAGAGGATCTATAATTATGAACGATATGTCTCCATTGACATTGACTCTTATTGCTCCTGTAAAAACAAAGAGGATCTATAATTATGAACGATATGTCTCCATTGATATTGACTCTTATTGCTCCTGTAAAAACAAATAGGATCTATAATTATGAACGATATGTCTCCATTGATATTGACTCTTATTGCTTCTGTAAAAACAAAGAGGATCTATAATTATGAACGATATGTCTCCATTGATATTGACTCTTATTGCTCCTGTAAAAACAAAGAGGATCTATAATTATGAACGATATGTCTCCATTGACATTGACTTTTATTGCTCCTCTAAGGGGGCCTTCTTCTTTACCTTCACCCTTTCCCAATTCTATTTGGGGTCAGCGCTGCTTTCCTTTGTCTACCATGCCACAACCTTTTGTTCGGTGCCTATATCAAACTTTGGGCTGTAACTCTTTCCTGGAACTTTAACCCTCCCTTACTTCTCACAGTATCCATAGGAACTGCGTAGAAACTAGGGATGGGATTTTCGACTCACAAATATGAATCGAATCTTTTTGTCGACTCTCGATTTTCACTCACATCGAGTGATAATTTTCAAAAATGCCTTATTTGATCAGAAAGACATAATAAAACCAATTGACAAAAAGGGCATCTACCAAATAAACGTCCCCAACTTCGGCGAATACATTAAAAAGACATCACAATCAATCGTCACCAGAATAAAAGAACATTTTCCTTCAGTAAACAACAAACACCCGGAACAATATTTCTCCCTTTATTATCTTTCTTTATGAATAAAAAAAAAGCTACTCGCAAGTCGAGTCTTTGAATAGTCGACTCATTTAAAAAAAAAAATGATTCGACTCGTGAGTCAACTGGATGGCTAGTGGCGTGAGTGGTGGATAGCTAGCACATCTGTAGTAAAAACTCGCTTATTGCTGATAATTTCTCATCATTGGTTTAAAGCAGATTTTTTGAAAGACTGGATGCCCTTCCGAACACCAAACCTTCTGTATTTACACGGGCTTAGGACATTCACCTCACACTACTCCCACTATCACTCCCCCTCCCACAATTTTTTGAAAAGTGGGAGAACTAATTGCCGCACCCTGTATTTGGGGTCGCCACTGTTTTCCTTACCAGGCCAAATTCTTTTGCTCGGTGCCTATTCTCTTCAGCTGGGTACCAGTATATTCGTATATTCGTGAGCTAAATTCCTCTTTGGGGATGTGTAAGCCCCTGCACCTAAGCCTCTGGTGGGCTTTTTGTGCTTGGAGTATAGCCTGTTTCCCTAGCTAAGGTCTAAGATCCGCGCGAGCTTGATCAGCCTTTTGGCTAGGTGTTTTTCATGGATGTCGAGCCTGGGTTGTAGCTGTCCCATACTCAGTCTCCATGTAAGCAGGGAGTTGCAGTCGAAAATGACGTGAGAGGCAGTTTCCTCATCCTCCCCGCAGAGTCTACACGTAATCTGGTTCTGGTGGATGCCCATGGTGTGTAGATGCTTTCTCAGACCACAATGCCCAGTGATAAGGCCTGTGGCTAGTCTGATATTTTTCCGACTGAGGGCCAGGATCTCCATCGTAAGGCCCCTGGACGGTCCCCGCAGCATGGCCTTACTTTGTCTCAGTCCCGAGACGGCTCTCCACCGCTCAAGGTATCTTTTGAGTACCCAGCCCTCAATGAAGCTCCTGACCTCAGTCATGCTCAGGCCGATCACGGGTTCTGGTCCGATGAATGTTGTCGCAGACCCCATTCTCGCCAGTTCATCGGCCCGTTCATTGCCAGCAATGCCCTTGTGCGCTGGCACCCAGCCTAATAAACGTTTTAGGGGTGGAAAATTAATTAATTCACTTTAATTTTAAATTTATTTTGAAAAAAACCTTTTTCTTCCGGTACCAGACAGATACTATTAATTGTTTTTGGAGCAAGTTACAAAGTCAAAATAATGTTTAATATAAATTAAAAAGGCTTTTTAAAGGTTTTAGGGGTGGAAAATTAATTAATTCTCTTCAATTTTAATTTATTTTGAAAAAATACTTTTTCTTCCGTATTTATTGATAGTTGTACCAATATGAAAAAAGTCCAGTACAAGTTTGTTTATTTTATTAATATAAGCGTTTAGATTAACGTCCCCCCCCCCGAGAGGTTAGGAAACGTTTTGATCGGCCATGCCTCGATTAAACTTGTTCTTCTCATAAAGTCGCTCCCTAAAAACTCTTGCGCTTTCTCCAAAGTTTCGTCAATTTTCAAGCAATAAAATTGTGAATTAAACATTTAAAAGTGAGTTTTCTCGTATTTTCCACGATTTAATCGTGAAAATTAACCTTCTACTTTCAATTAATCATATTTTAAGTTAGATTAGTTGCTCAGAAAAAAAATAACAGTATCTGTCTGGTCCCTTCAGCTGTAACTCTTTCCCGGCAGGGCATCTCAGGTCACAGTATTCATAGAAACTGCGTAGAAACTCACTGATGATTACTCATCATTGGCTTAAAGCAGAGTTTTTTTGAAAGACTAGATGTCCTTCCTAACGCCAAACCTTCTGTATTTACACGGGCTTTAGGACCGTTACCTAATGAAGCTGGCTTGCTCCCCTCGGTGGCTTCATTCTATGTTTCTGACCTGCAAAATGATTATGATGGAAGAAAGGTTCAATATCTCGGCCTATTATGTTACCGCGTCCCATGTACAATTGATATGTCCACAATTCTATCCTTGCCTGTGCGGTTATGAAGTAAAAACTTCCTCGGACATCTATAGCCCCACCAGTTATAATAGCTAGTCTTTCAACAATATTATGGAGTAGTGATAATAGTGAGTGGTGTCTGTACACAGGAGTATGGGTGGTGTAAATATCATGGATGGTGAAATTCAGAGCTGATCTCACTTTATATTTATAATACTCGTAAAACCTGGAAAGATAAAATGTGAAATCGACAACATCCTGTGGATTTTATAGCGTGAAAATTTTTGGTTCCATAAAGTGGGGTGAAATGGATCATTTTTCAAATTTGAAAGCCTGTATCTTTGTGATTTTTTTTCGTCACAGATTTTTTTATGTGCCAAAACTTGAGTTTTGATTAGCTCTTTTTAATGGACCTAAGCTGAAGGTTCTCCGACCTTTAGTTTTGGCAAATTTTAAAAAAAAAACATCTTTATCCTATTCACCTGCGAGTCAGGACAATAGGATCACTTACTGACTTTTATTCATTGAATGGGGTTTTGCAGTCGGTAGATTAATAGGATAACAAAACTTGTTTTTAAAAAAAGTTTCCAAACAAAATTACGAAGAAAATGATACCAAAATGAACTTTTTGTGTTAAAGGGGGTTAAAAATATGTATTTTTTTTAAGAAAATAGGAACATAAAAATCTACTTAAATCTAAGAAAGTCTTACTTTCAGTTTTGGGAGATAATATCTTGATCTTTGGGGGCAGCCAATGATATAAATAGGTTAATAATAATACATAACAACAAAAAAACACTGTCATATTGCGGGATAATGGGCACTGCTCCTATTCACTCCAATGATTTTTTATTTTTTAAATGCTGATCCTATTCACCCCAAAATTTTCAAAAAAACGGTGCCTTTCAAGAAAAAAAACCCTTTTGGGGCCCAAATATTTATCGAATCGTTATTTGGATGACTGCTACATATTCTGCACAAAATTTAAATTCGAAAAGTCATCTCCTAAGTGTACCAATTTTTTCCATAAAGGGTCTTATAGAGAACTTTTTCCAGGGTGCATTTTTGGTGGTGTTCATAGGGTGATACAAAATTATCAACAGGGTAGATAGGAGGCGTTATAGAAAAATCAAAAAATACTCTAAAGAAAGGTTGTGAAGTGGTCTACAATTTTTATCTATATAAAAATATTCCTATCATTTATAGAAATGGCATTTTTCTGTTAAAAAATCTTTTTAGTCAAAAGTGATCCTATTCACCACGCTGATCCTATTCACCCCACTTTACGGTATCTACTCAATTAATTTGAGACGAGAACCAGTTAAAGAACTACCGGGTAGTATCCTTTTCCTCCGATTTAATGAGTGTCCCTTTGGTCCGGTGTCCTATTCCTCCAATAATATTTTAGGGTCCACAAATTGGGAACTCCTTTTCCTCTGATTTGAATTTTTAGGTACTAATCTCTCTCTTTCTGTACCTATTCCTCCGATCTATAATCTAGTATAAATTTCACAGGCATAGTGATCTACTGTCCAGAGTAACGAAGTGTTTACAACAGAAGTGAAAAACCGTTGACAACAGTGAAATAACACAGGACCAGACAAACCATCAACATGAACCTCCAAGTGAAATAACACAGAAACAGATAAACTATCAACATGAACCTCCAAGTGAAATAGATTTGCTCAGACAAGAGTTAAGTGACTGTACAAAAAGAAAGGCAACCGAAGATTTGTGCGAACTACCGAGCGAAGTGCTGCAAAAAAACTTCGAGTGATATTGACGTTGGAAGTAATGGGTCTCTAAGGCCGGCCATACACACACCGATAAGTCTGTGCAGACATCTCTGTACAGACTTATCTGCACAGACAAGTTTGTCGTGTATTGGCAGGATCAGATTTTGTCTGAAAATTGGAGACAAAATTTGTGCAGATCCTGCCATACACGACAGACTTGTCTGTGCAGATAAGTCTGTACAGAGATGTCTGCACAGACGTATCGTTGCGTGTATGGCCGGCCTAAGATGTACATCTGGTAAAACGTACTATTTACATCGGAGGAATAGGACTATACCATTTTACAGTTGTCGGAAGAAAAGGAGTGTACCTTTTTGCTTTCGATTTTGAAAGCGGAGGAAAAGGTATGAAATCGGAGGAAAGGAGTGTCGCCCGAACTACCTCTAGCCTAGTCAAATTGCTTTGATTAGAAAAAAAAAATAGCATAAACAACTCTGTCAATGAGACACATGTATTCATTGTTTGCCTTGCTTAACTACGAGTATTGCTCTCATCCCCCCATTGTCAGCTTGTCTACCGTTCGCCAAAAACCGTAGGCCTTTTGCCAAGCTCGGCAACTATTACGGTGTTGGCAAGTAAAACCTTCAGAATGACTAGTTAAGTAATCACACTAGAATGATTGATTCTTGTAATGCTGTGATGGCTAGGTATAAATTTTTCTAATATTTTGAAAGTCGTGTGATGTTCACACCAGATTTTTTTCATAATATTATTAATTTTTAAAAATTACGGATTTTTACTTTCCTTATCCTATAAAAAGAAAAGTATTGTAAAGGACTGAAATTTTCCATGTCGAGTTTTCAAGGTCAAAACACGTTTTGGGGCCCAAGAGTCTAAATCTCGAGTTTCAGCCATTAGTCCGCGTGTGTGTCTGTCTGTGAACAAGATATCTCAAGAACGGCAAGTGATAGAGACTTGGAAATTTGGTATGTAAGTCAGTTTTATGTCATGAACGGCAATGTAAGCTGTTGGTGGAAATCGAATACAGCCTTGGCAATTTTATGCCGCTTTTTAGCGGTTTTCGCTTATCCTGCTGAAAATGAGAACGGTAATAGCTAGAACTTTAAACATGGTGCCTATTCATTCTATTCATATCAATTACATGCAAGAAATTGAAAAGTAAAACAAAGGCTGAATTGTAATATATCAAGAAGTGTAATATATGTATAAAAATCTAAAAAGGTCCACCCTGTATAAAAATTCGGTCCACACTGTTTCAGTCCATTACAATATTTTTTTTTAATTTTTCATAGTTAAGGAAAGTCGTGTGTTGTTCATACCAGATATTTTCAGGTATTTTTTTATTTTTACCAAATCCTGCGTCTAGAAAGCTTACTGTCCAATAGACATTTTAAATTTACCTTATCAAATCCTGCGCCTAAAAAGCTTACTGTTCAATAGACATTTTAAATTTACCTTATCAAATCCTGCGCCTAGAAAGCTTACTGTTTAATAGACATTTTAAATTTACCTTATCAAATCCTGCGCCTAGAAAGCTTACTGTTCAATAGACATTTTAAATTTACCTTATCAAATCCTGCGCCTCGTCGATTACTGTTACACCTAAAGTGTCCGCGATGGCTGTTGAAATTGCTCTCAAAAATGGGTTTAAGTCACTTCCATTACTAAAGTAAAGTGCTGGTCTCACGTCGCCAAACACGGGTTGGAAAATACTATTTTCTCCTTGCACTTGAAAATATTCGTCCGCAAATGGACAACCATAGTAATTTGCTGAAATCATATTTTAAGAATTCATATTTTATAATGTGTTCTTTAGCAGCTTGAGGATAATGGAGACCATGAAGGGGCCTATTAGCATTCTACAGGAAACAGATTTATGGGTAAAATTGTAAACTGAGATTTTAGGGTAATATTGTAAAGTTAGATTTTAGGGTAAAATTTTAAAGTTAGATTTTAGGGTAATATTGTATAGTTAGATTTTAGGGTAACATTTTAAAGTTAGATTTTAGGGTAAAATTGTAAAGTTAGATTTTAGGGTAATATTGTAAAGTTAGATTTTAGAGTAATATTGTAAAGTTTGATTTTAGGGTAATATTGTAAAGTTAGATTTTATGGTAATATTGTAAAGTTAGATTTTAGAGTAATATTGTAAAGTTTGATTTTAGGGTAATATTTTAAAGTTAGATTTTATGGTAATATTGTAAAATTAGATTTTAGGGTAATATTATAAAGTTAGATTTTAGGGTAAAATTGTAAAGTTAGATTTTAGGGTAATATTGTAAAGTTAGATTTTATGGTAATATTGTAAAATTAGATCTCACAAAAAATTATCATTGAAAAAAGGCCAAGTTCCAC
>JAAEEI010039850.1:66273-76467 GCA_012654025.1 Pachypsylla venusta
GAGAGAAAACTATAATAGAAATGAGAACAACAAGATGTTAATGTTGAAAATTACAAAAGATAGACCCCACCCTGAGAGAGAAAACTATAATAGAAATGATTTGCATTTGCACCCTGTAAAACTGCATCCTTCTTGCTACATAACTTTACATAAGAGAACAAGAAATCTTTACTCATAAATTCATTTACTCAATCGGTTCAATCTTGCACATTTTATTTCAATCGGTTCTCTCTATTGCATTATTGCTAATATTATTTGCAATTTGTACAATTTTCAACATCGTAATGTACACACCTACCTACGTGGTACTGTTTGCGTTAAAGTTCGTATTGAATTTGAAATTGCAATTCTTTGTGATATTATGTTGTATTTCCTTCTGATTAATTTTTATTGTTATTATGCATTCCAAACTACATTCCAGCCCAGCGTCTATGACACGTTGAATACACCAGTTCCACACATATGAAATGTGTGACCATGTAGTTTCGAGCCCTCCGGATGTGAGCAGATGTGAGGTCAATGTGAGCAGCTGGTTTGTAATTTTCCTGTGAATGGAAAATAAAACCCCACAGTCTCGAATGACAAATATACGAATTAAAAAGATATCTTATCTGAGATAATTGTCTATGCCTACTTATATAATTCTCTATGTCTATTTATATAATTGTCTACTTATATAATTGTCTATGTCCATTTATATAATTGTCTATGTCTATTTATATAATTGTTTATGCCTATTTATATAATTGTCTATGTCCATTTATATAATTTTCTATGTCCGCATTTATATAATTGTCTATGTCCATTATATAATTGTCTATGTCTATTTATATAATTGTCTATGTCTATTTACATAATTGTCTGTGTCCATTTATATAATTGCCTATGTCTATTTTTATACTTGTTTATGTATATTTATATAATTGTCTATGTCCATTAATATATTTGTCTATGTCTATTTATATAATTGTCTATGTCTGTTTACATAATTATCTATATCTATTTATATAATTTTCTATGCCTATTTACATAAATGTCTGTCTATTTATATAATTGTCTATATCTATTTACATAATTAATATAATTGTCTATGTCTGTTTACATAATTATCTATATCTATTTATATAATTTTCTATGCCTATTTACATAAATGTCTATGTCTATTTATATAATTGTCTATATCTATTTACATAATTAATATAATTGTCTATGTCTATTTACATAATTCTCTATATCTTTTTATATAAATGTCTATGTCTATTTACATAATTGTCTATGTCTTTTTATATAATTGTCAATATCTATTTACATAATTATCTATGTCTATTTACATAATTATCTATATCTATTTATATAATTGTCAATGTCTATTTTTATAATTGTCAATGTCTATTTATATAATTGTCTGTGTATACAATGGTCTATGTCTATTTATATAATTGTCTATGTCTAGTTATATAATTGTGTATTCATTTATATTAGATCTGTCTACAATAAGCTCACACCTTATTTGACTCACCATATTATCTCTGACCTTTGTTTTGCAATGTATCTTTCAGATCATGTTGTCATAAAAGATTATTTCTATTATTAGTTGTACTTTAGTTTGCCAATATGGCAATTCAAGTCGTCATTCCCAGGCATGATCTGATCATTTTATTATAACATCTGACAAATTATAAATGATTGTAATTTCATAATCCATGATCTTTTGACATTTTCTTCTTCATCAACATGCAATTTAACTATTTTTTTCTTTTCTTTCAATGTGGGTTACTTGTTCGTTAATTAGATACTCATTAGATGCTATTATCATTAGATTATATTACTGTTTTGGTTTATTATTTTCAATGATGAACCCTTTGAATCACCACAAAAAAAAAAAAAAAAAAAAAAAAAACGTTTTGGTTTACTATTTTCAATGATGAACCCTTGGAATCACCATAAAAAAAAAGACATCCCGTTTTGGTTTATTATTTTCAATGATGAACATTTGGAATCACCACAAAAAAAAAAAAAAAAAAAAAAAAAAAAAAAAAAAAAAAAAANAAAAAAAAAAAAAAAAAAAAAAAAAAAAAATCATACCGTTTTGGTTTATTATTTTCAATAATGAACCTTTGGAATCACCACAAAAAAAAAACATACCGTTTTGGTTTATTATTTTCAATGATGAACCCTTGGAATCACCACAAAAAAAAAAAAAATGGCCTGATTACTTGTCACTGTGGTCTAAGAAAACACCTACAGTATGGGCATCCACCAGAACCAGATTATGTGTAGACTCTGTGGGGAGGATGAGGAGACCGCCTCTCACGTCATCTTTGACTGCAAACTCCCTACTTACATGGAGACTGAGTATGGGACAGCTACAAGTCAGGCTCGACATCCATGAAAAACACCTAAAAGGCTGATCAAGCTCGCGCAGATCTTATACCTTAGCTAGGGTAACAGAATACTCTCCAATCACAAAAAGCCCACCAGAGGCTTAGGAGCTGGGGCTCACATAGCCCTAAAGAAGAGTTTAGATCACGAATATACCCCCCACCAAAAAAAAAAATTTTTTGATATTATACGTTTCAAGGTACGTAGAATCCAAAAATCGTAAAAAAACCGTTTGTCCGCCGTACACCGTGATGGGCACTTTTGCCAATTAGCTTTGACCAATTTGTATGAAATTTGGTATATAGGTCCCATCTGGGCTCTAATTTTGGGTGCAACAGAATACACCCTTGGGGATTTATGCCGCTCTTTAGCGGTTTTCAGTATTGGCGACTAAAAAAAGATTGGTAAGAGCCAGAGAATTCAAATTTAGTAGGTATGTCAAATTTAGGGTCTAATTACGCCCCCTCGTCGGTATTGTCACGGGCCCCCTCAATTTTTTTTGCCCCCCCCCAAAAAAAAAAAAATTATTATTTTTTGCAGAAAAATAATAAACCCATGTATCTCATTGGCTTTTTATTAATGGGGTACAATCAATGGGCCTGAAAATAATAATTCCAAAATACACAACACAATCATACTAGATCCTAGACTAACTTCAGGGAACTCCCAGGATCAGATGAATTGATTATTATTATTTTTTTTTTTTTAATTTGGCTTAACGTCTCTTTTACATCTGTTGATCATTCAAGACATGGGGTTTCACCCTCAATTCGCTGGAAACTTGCAAACCATCTACCCACATTAACCTCATCTAGCCTGGGTTGGGTTGGAAAAAAGCCAGCATTAAGAGGACGCGAACCCACGTGGACACACGCATGGTACAATTTTGCTGGACGTTGCTTAACTTCAGTGATATAACGGGAACTGGTGTATGCAACGTACCATATAGACGATGGCTGAGGTATCTCCTTCCTGCTTAAAATTCTTAATTGTTTTTTAACAAAAGTCAACAAAAATCTTGCTTTGCATGCACAATGAGCTATCTCAATCCTGTGAAAGAAGGATTAGAGAAGCTTCTTGTAAAATAATTAAATGTTTCTTAGTAAAAGATATTTATTCCAATTAGAAACACAGAATAATCTTTCTTGTCAGTCAAAAATGGGAAAAAATTACATGATTTTAGGGCAGATTTAGAAAGTTGAGTATGATTAGCATTTTTTTTTTTTTGGTTAGCGCCTCTTGAACATCAATTGGTCATTCGAGGCGATGGTTCTAAGCAGGCCCGCCCAAGAGAATTTGCCGCTCTAGGCAAAATGAATTTTGCCGCTCCCTGAATATAATATTTAATTTGTTCGTTAATTAATAAGGCCATGCCTCGATTAAACTCTTGCACCATTCTTGAGAGATAAATAAACGTACTGGGCTTGCGTGTCGATCGTTGAAATTTGAATTTCTTACTTTGACCAAGTACCTCTGGCCATTGTATACAATGACCGGTCAAAGTAGAAAATAAATGATTTTTAAAGATTATTTCCTACTTTGACCAAAGACTCTGGGAATTGTATACAATAACCGGCCATTGTATACAATTACCGCGTTATCTACTTGGACCGTAACATATACATTTTTATTCATATTCCGCTGAAAATAAAATTCCATTTTGATTTTGCCGCCCTAGGCGGTTGCCTAGTTTGCCTATATGGTACTGCCGGCCCTGGTTCTACCCTCCGTTCGATAGAAACTTTTAAACCAGCTACCCACATTGACTACCCACATTGAAATCATCCAGTCTGGGTTGGGCCGGAAAAGTAGCCAACAACACGAGGACGCAAACCTAAGTAGACAATCACTTGGTAAAACCTCGCTAGATGATGTTTTACTTCAGTGATCTAACGGGAATTGGTTAATTCAATCTGCAACAGAAATTCCTTTACCGTTTCTTTAAAGGTTAAGCCAGCGTCTATAGAACGTTAAATACACCAGTTCCCGTTCGATGAATGAAGTTAAGCAACGTCCAGCGAGGTTGTTCCATCTACTCTGTACATATTTCTTAAAAAATTATTAGATTTAATTAAATTTCTAGCCAGCGTCTATGGCACGTTGAATACACCAGTTTCCAATTGATCACTGAAGTTAAGCGTCGTCCAGCGAGGTTGTAGCATGTGGGTGTCCACTTGGGTTCGCGCACTCGTGATGCTGGCTATTTTTCCGACAAAACCCAGGCCGGGTGAGGTCAATTGTGGGTAGCTGGTTTGCAGGTTTCCAGCGAATTGAAGAATTTGGCAGGGACCTTCGTTGCACCATGTAAGTGTGCACCAAGAAAGGATTTTACAAAATTTTAATTTCAAGGGGTAGAAATCGCTAAAAATAAACAATCAACATAAGAAATACATTGGCATGATACATCATTTAAAATATGCGCGGGTGAAGCCGCCATCGGAGGATGCTAGTCTTAATACGAGTATATAAAGCAGAAATTTGTGTGTACCTATGTATGCGGGGTTGTCTGTTAAACGGTAGCAGATAGCGAAAAATTTATGGAAATGGACCCCCACACCCCCAAAAAAAGAAATCATATTCTACAACCCTAGAAAAATTATCAGAACTAAAATATGTCAAGCCGTTTTCGAGTTACGGCTAAATTTCTAATTTCTTCCCAAAATCGGACAGTAACGATCCGATATGTTAAATTTTGTCGCGACAACATATCAACTCAAAGCGAGAAAGTTTTAGGTGGCCCTTAGTCACTGTCCGATATCTTAAAATTTGTCGCGACAACATATCAACTCAAAGCGAAAATGTTTTAGGTGGCCCTTAGTCACTGTCCGACATCTTAATATTTGTCGTGACAACATATCAACTCAAAGCGAAAAAGTTTTAGGTGTCTCTTTAGTCCTTATTTTGGGAATTTTTTTGCAAAGGTATGGTTACCAGTATATTGCAGAGTTACGAGTTCGAAACCAGGAACGAGTAAAATAAAATTTAGAAAATACTAAACAGTCAGAAGAGCCGTATCTCTAAGGCGCCTCGCGAAACGTTTAAATCTTGGTTTCCACCCACAGGTTGCAACCATACAGGGTTGACACAAACCAATACACCCAGCCCAATTCCCATTGTCCTTGAAAAAACATTTAGCAGTATAAAATCGTAACGAATCACGGAAGAAACAGCTATAAGAATTAAAGTCTTATCGTAACAAGAACATCCAATATTAATATTTTAAATGAAAATCTCCAAAATGTTTGTCAAATGAAAAGCTCACAAAATGTTCGTCTCAATGATTTTGATGACGAAATTGAAAAGAAAAATATGCAAATGAGAGTTTTCATTTTGGCTTTTGTAAAATAACAAACACATTTGCATGCATAGTGATTTCTTGCTCTCAATTTCAGCCTCGTTTTTTTTAAAAAAAAGAAAGAATGAACCCCAGGGGAAAACAATATTAAAAAGATTAAAAACAATGATGCGATAATTTTAACACTATCTTCTTTTTTTAAATTTGGTTTAACGTCTAGTCATTCGAGACGTGGGGGTGTTACCCTCGATTCGCTGGAAACTTGCAAACCAGCTACCGAAATTGAACTCACCCTGACTGGGTTGGGCCGGAAAAATAGCCAGCACTACGAGGGTGCGAACCAACGTGCATACATACATGGAACAACCTCGCTGGACGTTGCTAAACTTCAGTGATCGAACGGGAACTGTTGTATTCAACGTGCCATTGAGGTGTTCTGATCAAAAGAAACGGCACTACTTTAATTAAATCTAATTAAATTTCTCAAACTTTAATTAATTAAATTTCTCAAAAAGTTATTAGATTTCTAGCCAGCGTCTATGGCACGTTAAATACACCAGTTCCCAATAGATCAAACGCGTTTTAAATTCACGACAACTTAATCCTCGAACCCTAAGTCCACGACATAAAAGTTACCCGTTAAATTTTGGTATTTTGACTAATTTTTTATATATGTAAGTTCTCTGTTAAACTTGATGCATCCTAAATGCTCGTTTAGTTTTCAGAGCTACTAGTAAACAAACCGTGTGACAACACATGTCGTCTCAGAGACATCAACTTCTCCTTGTAACAGGTAGAGCAAACAAAATGAGCTCAAAGTCAAGATCAGAATGACGTTCAGATCCGGCGAAAGGAGACCTTATCAGTGTAGAACAATACAGTTATACGAACAGTCTACATTGAAGAGATATCAATGACTAAATAATAGAAGATAGTTAGTATCATGTCCAAACTATATTAAACTTAAAGTTACTAGATACGATTCCATTGTGATGTACAGAGCATTTGAAAAGTTGTGTCATTCGAATCCGAAACATAAACTTTAACCAGGGTCTAAATAAAAGAAGATAGTTAGTATCATGTCCAAACTATATTAAACTTAAAGTTACAAGATACGATTCCATTGTGTTGTACAGAGCATTTGAAAAGTTGTGTCATTCGAATCCGAAACATAAACTTTAGCCAGGGTTTAAATAATAGAAGATAGTTAGTATCATGTCCAATCTATATTAAACTTAAAAGTTACCAGATACTATTCCATTGTGTTGTATAGAGCATTTGAAAAGTTGTGTCATTTGAATCCAAAACATAAACTTTAGCCAGGGTCTAAATATAAATAATAGAAGATAGTTAGTATCATGTCCAAACTATATTAAACTGAAAGTTACTAGATATTATTCCATTGTGTTGTACAGAGCATTTGAAAAGTTGTGTCATTCGAATCCGAAACATAAACTTTAAACGAATAATAATCTAGTGATTCCTCATCAGACGTCCTTCCAGGTGGTGGAATAGGGCTCCTCAAATGGAGAAGATAATAAGTGCTCCTCAAAGGCGAAGTCCTAGAATGACCAAGGTATTTTTTGTCACAAATAAGCCAGGGGGGGGGCAGAATGTGCCCGCGGTAGTTTTTAGATGTAAAACCGGTTTAAATAAGAAAAACTATGTTATAATTATAGACTAAAGAAATAAGAGCGAGGTAATGGCGGTGGAAGAGGTTATGGAAGAAATTAACACCGTAATAAAAAGAACACTTCAAAACATAATTATAGACTACAGAAATAAGAGCGAGGGAATGGCGGTGGAAGAGCTGATGGAAGAAATTAACACCATAATAAAAAGAACACTTCAAAACATAATTATAGACTATAGAAATAAGAGCGAGGGAATGGGGGTGGAAGAGATGATGGAAGAAATTAACACCGTAATAAAAAGAACACTTCAAACATTATTATAGACTACAGAAATAAGAGCGAGAAAATGGCGGTGGAAGAGGTAATGGAAGAAATTTCAGAACAAGAACTTTAAGATATTTCTTAGATTTGTTAACTGTTCTCCAACTTGCTAAACATTCTGTACTGAATTTCAATCTGATAGTAGTTGCGTATACATAATGTCAATAACCGATCAATGTCTTTTTATAGTAACACTAGAAATGGTCTTACAATTGACTTTTGAAATCCCCCAAGATATGCATTAACCATGTTGTGAGAGAGTCTAACGGCACTAACAATGTTATAGATGAGAAACAATGACAAGACACGTGAATATATTAGTAAACAACGTTGTATCTATATAAAGGAAACAAATGTAATACAACGGCTCGGTTTGATGAGAAATAAGAGAACCATCAGCCAAGATGTTTATTGAGATCAGTGCTGTAGTGCTGTAGCTCGCCAAGTCAAAACACAATACGTGACATCTACTAGTATCTCGAGAATGGCTGAAAATATAAGAAAACACAAAAACACGTATCCCTTAGATTTTAGGGGGATTAATTTTAGACTAAAAAAAATTTGGTCTGGGACAGCTGTTAGGCTGGGCACCGACTGAATTCAAAATCTTAAATGAGAAGGTATATTATGTGACATCTTGTTTTAATGGTCTCGTTAAGGCGAGTTCATTACAGGAAACCAGAGCTCTCTAGGATCTACCGTTCACGAATTACAGGGTGGAACATGTGATCCATTCCCTTTGCGGCCGCACCGAAATGATAGGTAAAAATGACTAGAAATAAGTTTTTATGATGCCAAATGATTAATTTAGTAAAAAAGATGGTTGTCCCGCCCACTTTGACCGCGGAAATCGGGTCTTCTTAGACCAAACCTATCCAACTGTTTTGATAATTTTGGTCTAACAAAGCTCGAAAACTGCGTTCGAATCGGGCAATACAACCATCTTGTTGGAGCACTATTTTTTACTAAATTACTTATTTGGGATCAAAGGGAATGGTTCACATGTTCCACCCCGTAATTCGAGAACGGTAGATCCTAGAGAGCTCTGGTTTTCTGTAATAAACTTGTATTAAAGAGACCTTTAAAACAAGGTGTCACTTGATATAACTTCTCCTTTAAGATTTTGAATTCAGTCAGTGCCCAGCGTACACGGCTGGACGAGGCCAAAAAATTTTTAGTCTAAAATTAATCCCCCTTAAATCTAAGGGATACGTGTTTTTGCGTGTTCTTATATTTTCAGCCGTTCTCGAGATACGGGGGTTGGGGTGAGACTTTATGGACACCCTGTATAATGAAAACAAATGTAATACAACGGCTCGGTTTGATGAGAAATAAGAGGACCTACGCAAAGATGTTTATTGAGATTAGTGCTGTAGTGCTGCAGCTTGCCACGTCAAAACAAAATAAGCAACATCTATATAAAGGAAACAAATGTAATACAACGGCTCGGTTTGATGAGAAATAAGAGGACCATCAGCCAAGATGTTTATTGAGATCAGTGCTGTGGTGCTGCAGCTTGCCAAGTCAAAACAAAATAAGCGACATCTATATAAAGAAAACAAATGTAATACAACGGCTCGGTTTGATGAGAAATAAGAGGACCATCAGCAAAGATGTTTATTGAGATCAGTGCTGTAGTGCTGCAGCTCGCCAAGTCAAAACAAAATAAGCGACATCTATATAAAGAAAACAAATGTAATACAACGGCTCGGTTTGATGAGAAATAAGAGGACCATCAGCAAAGATGTTTATTGAGATCAGTGCTGTAGTGCTGCAGCTCGCCAAGTCAAAACAAAATAAGCGACATCTATATAAAGAAAACAAATGTAATACAACGGCTCGGTTTGATGAGAAATAAGAGGACCATCAGCAAAGATGTTTATTGAGATCAGTGCTGTAGTGCTGCAGCTCGCCAAGTCAAAACAAAATAAGCGACATCTATATAAAGAAAACAAATGTAATACAACGNAGACACGTGTTTCGTTCTTGTTTGAACTCATCAGTTAGGCACAGCTAGGAATTGAACCCGGGACCCTTGGATTTGAGAGGCAGACACTTAACCATCAAGCCACCAATGCTTGGTGAAGAGATACGGAATTATTGTGTAACTTATGTAATATATTGCTGTGTTTGACATGGATATGGGGGTCATGTCTTTGAATTCAGTTGTTTGATATCTAAAGACTAAAGTAAACATATATTTATAAAATGTATTGATAATTTCTTCCCAACTGTCCAAACTGTCCTGTGTTTGGACATAACTGTCCAAACACATATACCTATTAAGTTGTTTATACCTATGAGTTATTGTAATTGGTGGATCATTCAGCGTCTATGGCACGTTGAATACACCAGTTCCCGGTGGATCACATTAGTTAAGCAACGTCCAGCGAAGTTGTACCATGTGATTTCCACGTGGGTTAACGCACTCTTGATGCTGACTATTTTTACGGCCCAACCCAGTCTGGGTGAGGTCAATGTTGGACGTGAGTAGCTGGATTGCAAGTTTCCAGCGAGTGGAGGGTAAAACCCCTTTCTTGATGACCGATAGATGTTAAAGAG
>JAAEEI010039851.1:20159-30932 GCA_012654025.1 Pachypsylla venusta
GAGGATGATCGTTGGAACTTTAGTGTGAGTCTAGGATAGAAAGACAGAGGATCTCCTGGTAAGTCCAATCCTTATTACCTTTTGCACTCAGTAGAACATAATATATAACATCTTTTAACTTAATAAATATAAATACTCAAATAATAATATAAATATTTAAATAGAAGTTCTTTGTCTTTTTCTTGTGATTAAACCTTCTCCTAGGGCTTGCACCCATCTAAGGAAAACGTACTTAAAACGTTTAGACCTTTTCTTTGGATGTAAAACTTATTCAGTTAACCAAACCGGTTACAAAGTGAGTTCAAATATCGCCTGGGAAAGATCAAATTTTCTCTTTTCCAGAGAAAGTAATGCAAAAACGGTTCCGGGACCGTAACCTTTTTTAAAAATAAAAAAAAAAGTCCTACTAAAAATAAGTTACACTGTACATAAGGTGTTATGAATGACCCTGTACCAATAGGAACCGTCTGAGTTGAAGTGCCTAGGGGATACAAGGGTACAATTAGTTATAAAGTTTACATGAAATAAAAGTAAATATAGACAAAATGCGAACAAAGCACTGTTTTGGATAACTTTGACGTCAGAGATTGTATTAACATGGAGTCTAGGGCAGAAGGAAAGAGAAATATGTCTGCGCTTTTCTTGTGTCTGTCAAAAGAATTTTCATTTAAACAAAATGATAGCAACAAAAACAAACGATAGTGTTGACACAAATGCCGAATGATAGCAACAAAAACAAACGATAGTGTTGACACAAAGACCGAATGATAGCAACAAAAACAAACGATAGTGTTGACACAAAGGCCGAATGATAGCAACAAAAACAAACGATAGTGTTGACACAAAGGCCGAATGATAGCTACAAAAACAAACGATAGTGTTGACACAAAGGACGAATGATAGCAACAAAATCAAACGATAGTGTTGACACAAAGGCCGAATGATAGCAACAAAAACAAACTATAGTGTTGACACAAAGGACGAATGATAGCAGCAAAAACAAACGATAGTGTTGACACAAAGGACGAATGATAGGAACAAAAACAAACGATAGTGTTGACACAAAGGACGAATGATAGCAACAAAAACAAACGATAGTGTTGACACAAAGGACGAATGATAGCAACAAAATCAAATGATAGTGTTGACACAAAGGCCGAATGATAGCAACAAAAACAAACGATAGTGTTGACACAAAGGCCGAAGGATAGCAACAAAAACAAACTATAGTGTTGACACAAAGGACGAATGATAGGAACAAAAACAAACGATAGTGTTGACACAAAGGACGAATGATAGCAACAAAAACAAACGATAGTGTTGACACGAAGGCCGAATGGTAGCAACAAAAACAAACGATAGTGTTGGCACAAAGGCCGAATGATAGCAACAAAAACAAACGATAGTGTTGACACAAAGGCCGAATGATAGCAACAAAAACAAACGATAGTGTTGACACAAAGGACGGAAACCAAAATAAACCAAATTTTATACATAAAATTATTACAATGTTACAATTAACAAACTACATAATAAACTGACTAAGTTTTCACTTGACTAAAAAAAAATTATTTGCAAATTTTACAATAGGATACACATTTGTACACCTGTACACATAAAGAAGAAAAGAATTTAGGTCACATAATAAAATTTACAATTGAGTTGACATGTTTCGTCCACTCCTGGAGACATGTCAACTCAATTGTAAATTTTATTATGTGACCTAAATTCTTTTCTTCTTTATGTGTACAGGTGTACAAATGTGTATCCTAATGTAAAATTTGCAAATAATTTTTTAGTGAAAACTTAGTCAGTTTCTTATTTAGTCTGTTAATATGCTACTTGACATAGTATCCCGTTTTGAGAAGATATGTTACAATTTTTAAGTTCTAGCTCTTACCATTATCGTTTAGGAAGAACCGGCAAAAAGTGGCCGAAACCGCCAAGAAGATACAAAAAACCGGCAACGACAGATATTACAGAGTTGCTTTCTGCGTTATTTTACACCATCAGCTCAGGTGGACTCGGCCCGTGAGGATGTCACCCTCAAGTATGATTTACTTTTCCTCATGGAAAGTTAGCAAGTCATATATGGATTGGAAGAAATTCCGCCTTCGGTAAGGATTTTTAGGCAGGATTCGCGAAAACCGCTAAAAAGGGGCAAAAAACCATCTACGGTATATTTACACCAAAAGTTTCGTGTGTCATTTACGGCACAAAGACACTCACCAAATTTCAAGTCTTTAGCACTTAACCGTTCCTGAGATATCTTTTTCACAAACAGACACAAGAACCAATGGCTGAAACTCGCAATAAGACCTTTGGGGACCTCAAAACGTATTGTAAGGTCTCACCTATCAGGTATATGTGTTAGAAATGGTCAAAATGGCCGACTATATAATGTCACTTGCTTAAACAAATGAAAAAAATTGATCAAAATCTATTTGCCGCTTGCCTTTATTTTTGGTTAAACGCCTCTTCAACATCTATTGGTCATTCGGGACAGGGGTTTTACCCTTTCCATTCTCTGCAAACCTACAAACCAGCTATCCACATTAACTTCAAACAATCTGGGTTGAGCCAAGAAAAATAGCTAGCACCAAAAGGGCGCCAACCTACGTGGGCACCCACCACTCGAACGTTGCTTAACTTCATTGATCTAACAGGAACTGGTGTATTTAACGTGCCATAGACGCTGGCTTGTCTCAGAAAAGGAAGCAAAGGTAACAGAAACTAAAATCTCGTTCTAGTATGTGTATGTTGGCACCTTTACAAGTTGTACGTTCATTAAGGGTAAAGTTAGCAATAAATTGAAAAGGATGAAGTCTTACTTATTCGCTTTGCACCAGAGATTTCAATGCTACTTTAAGAGAAAATTTGATAAGAGTATAGGGGAGTCACAGAACACTAAAGCTTATTAGGAGGATCGATCGAAAATTGTATTCCAGCGCTTGTTTTCCCGCATAACAACTGTCTATGATTTAGTTTTTGAATTGACTGTCGAACCATAAATTTCCGTGTTGGCCTCTGCTTTAATATGAGTGAGGTCCCCTTTGGTAACCCCCATCCTTGGGAACTTTTAGTATGTTCACTAGAAGACCCTCCCGAACAATATTTAAAACTTTCGGCATAAAGTACCATTTACACTATAGTCTGGTAACACGACACGATTTTTCAACCAATTAGAGGTGATGATTTTCTTCACCCTACTGACAGAATGTTTATCGTTGCCAACGATACTTTTTACTGTGTCGGGTGGGAGGCTACCGGACTGGTGTAAATAGTACTTTATAATCAGAATAAAATTCTAATTTTACTAGCCTAGTACTCATGCGCAGAAAATTCTGAAGTTCTAAATGATGCGTTTTTTATGTTCACCTAAGGATTCCGTTCTTTTTTTAACCCTTTAGTAAACAAAAAAGTCATCCAATGTGACACATGGGTTTATTATTTTTCTGGCAAGGAATAATAAAGCTTTTTTGCCCCCCCCCCAAACAAAAATGAGGGGAGTTCTCGTGATAATTGCAAATCTGGGGCGTAATTAGACCCTAAATTCGACATACTTACAATTTTGAAGTCTCTGGCTCTTATCATTCTCTTTTTAGACAAGATCAATTAAAACCGCTTTAAAGCGGTATATTTGATGTTTCCCAGATAACTGAGACCCCAATTATGACATAAATACAAAATTTCAAGTCTCTAGCTCTTACCATTCTCCTTTTAGACAGCAATACCGAGAACCGCTAAAAAGCGGCAAAAATCGACAAAGGGTGTTTCGATTGCACCCAAAAGTGCCCATCACGGCCGTAATGGGCATGTTTACCGTTTGTCCACCGTCCCCCATACGCCATGATGGGCATTTTTGTCACTTTTAACCGATTTGTATGAAATTTGGTATATAGGTCCCATCTGGGCTCTAATTGTGCCCCGAAACTTTTGGGTGCAATCGAATACACGGCGTACGGCGGAAAACGGATTTTTTTTTCTTTTTTTTCGATTTTTGGATTCTACGTACCTTGAAAAGTATAATACCAAATTTTGTAGAGGGGGGTAATTTTTTTTTCCGTGACGATTCCAAAGGTTCACTATTGAAAATAATAAACCAAAATGAGAAGTTAGTATCCCATATTAATGTATAGCTAGAAATAGGAAGTAAGAATTGACCGTAACGCATGGCGTATGGCGTCATGTCCAGAATATTTGCATTTGGGACAACGAAATATCTTTGACTGATCTTCTTAGCATCATGATTTGCGTGGTGGGTCTTCTCTGCGATAAGGCATTCTACATCATATAGTGATAAATTCTATCAAAATATTTATTCTAAAATAAATAATAGTCATAAAATATGCATCATAAAAGTTTATCAATCAATGTAACTTCATAATAATTGAAAATGAAAAAGTTTTCAATCGTTTGTATGAATCCGTGGAACCATTGTAATAGCCACAAGGAATATAAATCAATCTAAAAGTTTGCTTTGCTTGTCGAAACTAAAGTTCAATATTGACGGTGAATATTTCTTTTCTGTCTTTTGTTTCATATTTGGTTTCTTTGAAATTTCATTCGGGGGGGGGGGGCAGAATGATTAAATATACAAAAAGTTCCCCAAAAGTTTTAGTACTATTTTTGGACAACTCCTTACAAACTTCACATCTTTAAGGTTTTGTGCCCAAAGGGTGCCTGTCTGTCGAATGACCACATTCTAAAAATCCTGAAATCTGGAACATATCTTTAAAATCATCTCATTCGCAATCATACTATTACATCTACCTGGTTATACAATCGACACTATAGCCTGAATCAGCAAATTCTCATACTATTACATCTAACTGGTTATACAATCGACACTATAGCCTGAATCAGCAAATTCTCATACTATTACATCTACCTGGTTATACAATCGACACTATAGCCTGAATCAGCAAATTCTCATACTATTACATCTACCTGGTTATACAATCGACACTATAGCCTGAATCAGCAAATTCTCATACTATTACATCTACCTGGTTATACAATCGACACTATAGCCTGAATCAGCAAATTCTCATACTATTACATCTACCTGGTTATACAATCGACACTATAGCCTGAATCAGCAAATTCTCATACTATTACATCTACCTGGTTATACAATCGACACTATAGCCTGAATCAGCAAATTCTCATACTATTACATCTACCTGGTTATACAATCGACACTATAGCCTGAATCAGCAAATTCTCATACTATTACATCTACCTGGTTATACAATCGACACTATAGCCTGAATCAGCAAATTCTCATACTATTACATCTACCTGGTTATACAATCGACACTATAGCCTGAATCAGCAAATTCTCATACTATTACATCTACCTGGTTATACAATCGACACTATAGCCTGAATCAGCAAATTNCCAAGTGTAAAGTCGGTATTACTTTAAGAGAATTGAGACAGAAAATTTAAGTGCGGGATATACAGCAGCAACAATAAACTTGGCCCCAATGAACGATATCACTACTTTCATGGGCAGAATTTTTTGGTTGAATAAGTGGAACTTGGCCTTTTTTCAATGATAATTTTTTGTGAGATTAAGTTTTCTCGGAGAAATTTGAAAAGTCATGGTGAAAGTTTTTCGCCATGAATAATACTCCAAACAGAAGAGCTGCAAAATTTTGAAAAAAAAGCCACGTACTCATATGCGCGCCGCAGCACGAACGCGGTAATCGCGCGGCAATGTTCGTCAGATTAGGACGTGTTTTCACTGTGCGCGCGAGCACAACACGCGGCAATTTACTCGATCCATCTGCTGTTGGTTTTTGAGGAAATTTTTGTGGCTCTGTTCGTCAGATTAGTACGTGTATTTTTGCTGTTCGTTGGTTTCTGCGAACATCAGTTATTTATTTATTTTCTTGAAACTTGTGAGTGCAACATTTTGCCGCGTGTTGTGCTCGCGAGCACAGTAAAAACTCGTCCACATCTGACGAACATTGCCGCGCGATTGCCGTGTTCGTGCTGCGACGCGCATATGAGTACGTACCATTTGCCGAACTGTTTTCAGGGACACACGTTCGACTATATATAGGAATGATTGAGCGAACCAATACGGATTTTTATGTGAGCTTCCTCTTTTGTTTTGTCCAGTAGGTCAAATTGGAATTGCACAAAATATGATGAATCCTTTATTTTCAGAACTGTAGAACGATTCTTACCAGATGCCAGGTATTGGAACGATATCTTTATGACACATGAGTCTTAAATCAGTTTAGAAAATTTTATAATCATGTCCGTTTGCCCATAATGGAATACGCCCCGTCTTAATTTAATCAAAATGAACGTATAAGTTGAAGTTACTCTCTCGTGTGACGTGACATAAAGGTCCCTAGCTCCCAATTACTAAAATTAATTTCATTGAGTGGCAGCATCGTGTCCGATGGTAGCTAAATGTATGAGATTTCAGCTCCCAATATGTACTTGCCTAGTGCTAAAGTTTTTCGTTGTCATCATACATCCACATTATATATAAATTAACATAAAAAAAAATATATTTCTTGATGAAAATGGCATTAAGTTAATTATAATTAAAAACACTTTCTACTAACTACATCAAAAGTCAATAAAACCTCAAAAATAATGTAAAAGAAAAGGGGGAATTAAAAAATACTAAAAAAGAACATTTTAAAGAAAAGATAAGAACCACAGGAAAATGGTTATTGCAACCAAAAGGAATATAAAAATTATCATTAGACAACAATGTGGGAGAGAGGAAGGAAACCTATCAGCAAATATGGAAAGAAATATACAGGGTGTGACACCAAAGTTTTATTTTTAATAATGAAAACAAAATTTTTACAATATACCAAAAATTATCCAATATAATTATCGGGTACCTCAATATACCAAATTTTATCAAAATGGTACTACTTTTATATTTTTAGATTTATTGGCCCCTGCCAGGGCCGCAAAAGCAAACATTATCGAATATAATACTTGGTTGACTGTGCATTCAAAATTTTATCAAAATCGGACAACTTTTATGTTAAATCATTTGTGGGCCTCTGCCGGGGCCCCAAAAGCAAAAAACCAAAATTCTACAAAACACCAAAAATTATCAAATGTAATACTTGGGTGAATGTGTATTCCAAATTTTATCAAAATCGGACAAATTTTAATGTTATTTCATTTTTTGGCCCCAAGACCAAAATTCCTACAAAATACCAAAAAACATAATACATGGGCGAGTGTGCATACAAAATTTTATCAAAATCGGATAAATTTTATGTTATTTCATTTTTGGGCTCCTACCGGGGCCCCAAGACCAAAATTCCTAAAAATAACAAAAATTTTCATATATAATACATGGGTGACTGTGCATACCAAATTTAATCAAAATGGGACGACTTTTAGATTTTGACATTTTTGAGAAACCCCTGTCGGCGCACCAAATCCGAAATGTCTTCGAAATACAAAAAAAAAAAATATATCTACTAAGTACTCACGTGACTGTGCATACCAGATTTAATCAAAATTAGAGGACTTTTACATTTATTGGTTTTTGAGACCCTGTTGGTGACTCATAACGGAGCCCCTGGTGAAGATACACCTCCACGGGCCAATGTCTTTATGTAAAATATTACCATTATTACCAGATTCAAATTTCATCAAAATTGGTTATTGGTTTGGATTTTAGAATTTTGGCTCAAATAAGTGACTATAATATGTTGAATAATCCCCACAGTCTCCACACATTACATAATTATTTTGAATTTTGTGTAAATATATACCGGACCGTTTTCACTTAGAATGAGCTTATTGGGCCCATTGGCGGGCCCCTGATAAAGACGCACCCATATGGGCCATTTTTTTTCATAAAAAGATGTCATGGTAACCCATTTTAAATTTCATCAAAATTGTTGTTTTGATTTTAGAGATTTAGTCCACTTGTGACGTTCTTGGTCCTGAATCGAGGGGGGTGGACTCTGAATAAAAAGTTGATTTAGACAGAGATCAATAAAAGTATTGGAAATTAGCTAAAAGTGATTAGCTAATTTCCCATACTTTTATTGATCTCTGTCGGCTCTAGACATTATTATTTTTTAAATTTCATGTGAAATTAATGAACCGTTTCCTTTTAAAAGGGGTTTCCATTTCAAGGACCCTGTTTGGCCCCTGGCGGCGATACGCCGGCGAGAGACCAATTATTTTTAGATAAAATGATTCCATAATTACTGAAGATTTTAAATTTCATCAAAATTGGTTATGTGGTTTGGATTTTAGAGATTCGGTCCCAAAAAAGCTGTTCGGGGGGATTGGGGCACCCAGGGGGGGCGATACCGAGAAAAAGAAAAATATGGGTCGGGCTTTTTGCCCAAAGATGACATGTGGCAAATTTGCCAAAATCGGACAAGCGGTTTGGCTCCCAGAGCTCTGCACACGATTCCGTACGTACGTCCGACGTCGGAAATATCGGTTTTTTGGACCCCATGGCTCCAAATATTTCCAAACATCAAAAATGACCCGAAATAGTGAAAATATGGCCCAAAAGCAATAGGAAATGATATTGATCTTTATTTTGGGTTCCCGTCAGACGATTTTTTGGGCCAAAAATGTGCATCTGCACGATTACAAAAAAAAATTCTATAGGAAGAGAAAGTAAATATGGGGAACAAAACAGAAAAGCATTTGGCTTCTAAAAAAAGAAAAAAGGCGAAGTAAATAAAGTTACCAAGTTTGAATACGAAAACTGTCGACCCAAGTCAGAGGTCTTTATATGTTAATAAAATTAACTTGAGCTATTATAATGTTAACTTTAGCTATTATGTTAATAAAATGACCCCTCTTGGAACTTGGAACCACCGAATAAGTTAGTTCTGCAGAATTTTCAACATTACATCAAGTGGAGACGACTCTAACATTATACCAACAAAATTAACAGGGGATACAAAGACAATCTGATAATGTTGACAAGCACGCTGAATAAACCCAAGACAGAAACATGACAAAGGTAAAAAAAAAAAAACTCAACGTCTGTTCCAGAGAGATATTTGCAAAGATAGTCTGCGGGGAAATTTAAAAATAAAATAAAAAAAAATGGGGAACAAAACAGAAAAGCATTTGGCTTCTAAAAAAAGAAAAAAGGCGAAGTAAAAGAAGTTCCGAAAATATTCAATTTAACTTTTTGTTTTATTTAAAGAATTGAATTAAACATAGACAAATGGATAATGGGGAGTTGGGGGAAGCAATCCAGATAGGGGGAGCCACTGTCGTAACCCATTTCGTGCACGCAACTTTTTATCAAATCTATAAAAATATTGGGGGCACATTTCTTTTGTGCATTTCAGACCTCTCGTCGAGTTGGAACGGAAAGCTGCGAACATTTGTGAAATCAAATTTGTCTCCAGTTTGCATAAAAACGTATGGACGACTAAAATTACGTTGCTTGGTGGGGAACCGCGCCATTTTTCGTCCGAACAAGTCAAAATCAGAGCAGTAGCGAGGGAGATATACACAAACGAAAATAACACAAGTCACGCTGTAATTTTATAAGAAAAGCACAAAACAAAAATTGATAATAGAAAAAATGTTTGCTTTCATTCTATCTATAAAACCTATTCCGTTGGCTACAACAACCTATTACATCCTGTATATGTTAATGAAAGTGACACAAATTGTAGGTCGAAATGTGACCAATATACCAAATATAATCCAAATCATTCGACGCTTATATACCAAATATAATCCAAATCATTCGACGCTTATATACCAAATATAATCCAAATCATTCGACATTTATATACCAAATATAATCTAAATCATTCGACGCTTATATACCAAATATAATCTAAATCATGCGACGCTTATATACCAAATATAATCCAAATCATGCGACGCTTATATACCAAATATAATCCAAATAATTCGACGCTTATATATCAAATATAATGCAAAACATTCGACGCTTATATGCCAAATATAATCCAAACCATTCGACACTTATATACCAAATATAATGCAAATCATTCGACGCTTATATACCAAATATAATGCAAATCATTCGACGCTTATATACTAAATATAATCCAAATCATTCGACCCATATATACCAAATATAAGTCAAAACATTCGACCCTTTATACCAAATATAATCAAAATCATTCGACCCTTATATACCAAATATAATCCAAATCATTCGACCCTTATATACCAAATATAATCCAAATCATTCGACCCTTATATAACAAATATAATCCAAATCATTCGACATATATATACCAAATATAATCCAAATCATTCGACATATATATATATATATATATACCAAATATAATCCACCGGAAATTTACCGGTACGGGCTCGCCTGTTTCCCCCGCGCTCCAGTTAGAATATTAAAAAATCGTTTCTTATTGCACATCAAGAACATGAAACGAAACTACATACTAAATTTCGGACTCCCAAAATGTAATGGTACGAAGAAACAGTGATGATTTTCATATGTAAACGCGCCCATTTTTCCCCCGTGACTGGCGCCCAAGTTGGAATATTAAAAAATCCTTTCTTATTGCACATCTAGAATATAAAGCGAACTTACACACCTTCAGCCACCGAAAATTTACCGGTACGGAGAAAAAGTAATAAAAATGTGATAATAATTTATGAACGCGCCCTTTATCGCCGCGCTTGGCGCCCCAGTTGGAATATTAAAAAATCCTTCCTCATTGCATATCTAGATCATAACGCGAACCTACATACCAAATTTTAGCCAACGAAAATTTACCGGTACGGAGA
>JAAEEI010039851.1:31189-51419 GCA_012654025.1 Pachypsylla venusta
TGGCCGCCATTTTGAAACCAAACACGCTAGACGTGTAAATTTTTTTGCAAAGTACTTCTAATTCTATTGTCTTTCTGAAAATGTATCACAAGATGGGGGTTCGTATTTAAAAAACAAAAGTTGGACCCTCTGGGGGCCACACGCTACCCGCCCCTGAATAATTGGTCACACCATCAGGTGGTTTAATTTGGGGTATAATACCATGCAAAATTCAAAATTCCACATAAAGCTGTTCAATAGATATTCAGGCGGTCTCGGACTTTTAGGACACCTTGTATATTTAATCTTCTACCAAATTATTTATTCTGATAATGCCTCCACTGATCGCTATTCACACTAAATAATCTCAATCGTCCTCACGAGGCTGAGTGTACCTCGAAATCACAAACAAAAAGTTGAGACCCCGTCAGGGATTAAACCTGGTCCCCCAAGTACAATGCCAGTGTGATACCCACTAGACTAGGAGGACTTGTTTGATAATAAACTCGAAATTTCGAACTGAATAATTATCATTTTGGAGAAGAAGTAATAAAATGCATGAGTTGACACGATACTCTCGTGCACTTATGTAAATAATGTAATGTTTTACAAGAACTAAATTCAAAACAATGCAACTAATATGCACTTAGCACGCAGAACTGTCTGATGGTGTGAAAATGTTATGATGATCTATCATATATTATTAAACAACACAATTCTATTGGTAAAACAAGCAGACAGCTTAACGAGGGCAGCAATTGAAGACGGAGTCTTTGCAAAAAACTCTGCCAATGTGACATGGGTTTATTATTTTTCTGGCAAAAAATAATAAACCTTTTTTGCCCCCCCCCGTTTTTTTTTGGGGGGGGCAAAAAACTGAAGGGGGTTCTCGTGAAAATTCCAAATCTGGGGCGTATTTAGACCCTAAATTTGTCATACCTACTAAATTTGAAGTCTCTGGCTCTTACCATTCTCTTTTTAGACAGGATTAATGAAAACCGCTTTAAAGCGGTAAAAACCGCCAGCGGTATATTTGATTGAATTCAAAAGTTTTGGAGCTAGCTCAGACTCCAAATATGACATACATACAAAATTTTAAATCTCTAGCTCTTATACCATTCTCTTTTTAGATAGCAATACTGAAAACCGCTAAAAAGTGACAAAAATCGCCAAAGGTGTATTCAACTGCACCCAAAAGTTTTGGGGCACAAATAGAGCCCAGACGGGACCTATATATCAAATTTCATCACGGCGTACATCGGACAAACGGATTTTTTTTTATTTGATTACTTGGATTCTACGTACCTTGAAACGTATAATATCAAATTTTGAGGGGGGGGGGGTATTTTTTTTTTTTCCGTGACGATTCCAAAGGTTCATTATTGAAAATAATAAACCAAAACAAGGAGACCAGGAACGGGGTCACAGGACTTCAATTCTCTAAGAGGATGATTACTGGTTTTACGGAGAAAGAACAGACTTGTGAATTTCAGCAGACGTAACATAGGAATGATGGTTGGGCTGCTGACGGGTCACCACTATTCTTTCAGGAAACACTTATATACTATGAAAGTAAAGAGGGGAACAGCGATGAGCAGGATGTGTGGAGAAGAAGAGGAGACGGCTTCGTATCATATTTGACTGTTCATCCCTGGAATAACAAAGATTCAGGGCGCTAAAATTCCCGATTTGTGAACTCATAGGGATACAGTCTGACCCACTGGATTCTTTGCTGAACTTCACAGATTTAGGGCTGTACGAGAGATACTAGACATGCTGAAAAGACATGTGAAATTGTCCTAACTAGTTCATGCAGCATTTAGAATTTCTAAAAGAAAATCTGCCGCAGTTAATAATTGAAAAAAAAAAAAATTAGAAATTAAAAATAGAATCCTTGAAATGGGTAAAAGAAAAATATTGTTTAAAAAAGAAACACCTGAACGATCAAAGGGGTTAAAAAACACAAGAAGAAGAAATGAAAAACAAATTAAATTCAAAGAAGAATTGAAAACAAAAGGGCGGTAGGTAAGTACAGACAAGAAGAGTGAGAGAAAATATAGGGTTGATAGAATAAGGAAGAGAGAGCAACATAATGGTTCGATACGGGAGTCTAGACTAAACGCTAAAAGGGAGTTTTGTTTTACCACCCCTTTATCCGTCTGGCATAGAATCCCCCTTAAAAATTTTAATAATTACTTCCTCACTTCTTGCATATTTCAATGTGCAATTCAGTTTCTCCTACACCAACTACACATGAATATGTAAATGATTTTTAAACATTGTTTTTTAAAATAGGAAATAAATATCTTCTCTGATAAAGAATGAGAACAGAAGGAATTTTCCAAAGAGGGAGCTCAGGGCCGGATTAACCTTCCGCGGGGCCCGTAGCAATTTCAAAGAGCGGGTCCCCCTCCACAAAACACAAATTTTCGAATATCCAAATCCCGAAAATTTCACCTTACGCACTACGCAGAACCGAACTAAAATCTCTCTTCCCCCCACCCTATCACTAGTTCCTAGACAAAAGTCTACTTGTCTTGTCCTGACTCTGGACTTAAAGAAATATTAATATGGAGCCATCAGGTCAGACATTTCACTTTGTAGATTTACGCTATGTTCAGATGATCGCGCGGTACGACGAACCGCGCGGCACAAGATCTATCTAAATAGTGCATATTGTCTGCATGACCGCGCGGTGGGCTTTGTTCCACGCGGTACTAGTTCTACAAATTTGTATTGACTTGTTCAGTTGATCCGCGTGGTTTGAGGCAAAATAAAGTAGCCAAGAAGATATTTTGATGCCAGACTTCCGCGCGTACATAAGTTGTTATGTGAATGATTCTCCCGTGCGGTACCGCGCGATCATCTGAACTTACCCTTGTCGCGCCGCCGAGACACAATTCTCAAACTGATCACAACTTCAAAGGTATAGTAAGAGGGTACCTAGTGTACCTACATGACCAATTTGCTTATGTTGCAATACTCGTTTGTTTATTAAGTTCCTAGGTAGTAGGTACCTACTTGTACTTTCCTAAATTAGATTTTCCCACATACTTTGAAGAGTTGTGGACCTTGTCAAATATGTTTTTTCAATTGTCAACCCAGAAATGTCGAAATATCTAGTGTAAGTTGTCAAAGCGCGGGGCCCGTAGCACGTGCTACAAGTGCTACTATTGTTCCGGCCCTGAGGGAGCTAGTGGGGGGGGGGACTTTTTACAAGTGTGAAAATTTATTTTTATGTAAAAATTGAATGAAGTGGAAATAGCTGTGAACAGGTTTGTCTTAACTGGGTTTTAACTCTAGTTTTCTTATCTTTTGAAAGAGGAAGCATTTTTCCTTACTTTCAGTGTGGAAACCAGAAGATAAAATCTCGCCTGTTAGGACAGAACGGGATAAATCTTTGAATAATATGTTAATTATAAGTGTTAGAAAAATTAACTTTTAAAGAAATAAAAACAAAACACCAAAAACACTATTTATAATCCATACCCATAACACTATTTATAATCCATATCCATACTAATATATAAATGCGAAAGTAACTCTGTCTATCTGTATGTATGTATGTATGTATGTTACGCTTTCACGCTTAAACTACTGAACCGATTTTGATGAAATTTGGTATGGAGATAGACTAAACTTTAGGAAAGGACACAGGCTACTTTAGAAAAAAAAAGGCGATGAAAATATAAACGGCCATGCGTATAAGGCGCCAAGCGAAGCGGGCGTATCCAGCTAGTACCTATATAAATCAGAAATTTGTGTGTACCTATGTAACTATGTATGAGGGGTTGTCTGTTACAATACCATAGCCCAAACGGTAGCAGATAGAGAAATATTTATGGGAATGGATCCTCCCAAAATCATGATCTACGACCCCAGGAAAATTATCAGAATATGTCAAGCCGTTTTGAAGTTACGGCCAAATTTATAATTTATTCACCAAAATCGGACAGTCACGGTCTGATATCTTAAAATTTGTCGCGACAACATATCAACTCACAGCGAGAAAGTTTTAGGTGGCCCTTTAGTCTTTATTTTAGGACATTTTCTGCAAAGGTATGGCCAGCCATTCCAGAGTTACGAGTTCGAAACCGGGAACGGATAAAATAAAATTTAGAAAATACTAAAAAGTCAGAATGGCCGTGTGCCTAAGGCACCTCGCGAAACGTTTAAATCTTGGTTTTCAATGGTTGAAGTATACAGGGTGGACACAAACCAATCCCCACCCCCCAAATTTCCAGAAGATAAAATCTCACCTGTTAGGACAGAACGGAATAAATCTTTGAATAATATGTTAATTATAAGTGTTAGAAAAATTAACTTTTAAAGAAATAAAAACAAAACACTAAAAACACTATTTATAATCCATATCCTAACACTATTTATAATCCATATCCATACTAATATATAAATGCGAAAGTTACTCTGTCTATCTGTCTGTATGTATGTTACGTTTTCACGCTTAAACTACTGAACCGATTTTGATGAAATTTGGTATGGAGATAGACTAAACTTTAGGAAAGGACATAGGCTACTTTTTATCGCGAAAAAAGGGTTTGAAACTATAAACGACCATGCCTATAAGGCGTCAAGCGAAGCGGGCGTATCCTGCTAGTTATTTAACTAGTTTCTTTATAAATAATTATAAATAGTGTTTTTGATAAGTATATTGTTTTTATTTATTTAAAAGTTAAGAACGGAATAAGGCCAAAAACTTAGCTTTTCAGTAGGAGGAAATTAAATAACAGTCAACTTTTATATTTTTGTATTCTTTATTGCAAATTACAAAAAATTGATATAGTTATATCAGACTTAACTCCTAAATATGTAAATTTTCTCTTCTCAGTATTAGAATACTTTTATGTTTCGTAGTTATGTCTGTATTAATTCAAAAAAACTCTGCCAATGTAACACATGGGTTTATTATTTTACTGGCTCAAAAAATACTCCCACCAAAAAAAAACTTGACATACATACCAAATTTCTAACTCTTACTATTCTCTTTTTAGACAGCAAAACTGAAAACCGCCAAGGGTATATTCGATTGTACCCAAATAAGAGCCCAGATGGGACCTAGATACCAAATTTCATCCAAATCGGTTAAAAGTGACAAAAATGCCCATCATGGCGTATGGGGGACGGTGGACAAACGGTTTTTTTTTTCCATTCGATTTTTGGATTCTATACGTACCTTGAAACGTATCAAATATTGAGGAGGGGTATTTTTTATTCGTGACGATTTCAAATGTGAATTTTTTACTTTATGCTTGTGATTTCGGAATGCACTCAGTCTCGCAAAAAATAGTTGCGGAATTAACAAAATGAAAAGATTTAATTGGAAGAGATTATTGATATCTTCAAAAATTGTAAAAAACGTTGGGTCGTAACATTTGAATACTTTTACCGAAATGAATACAATAAATACAGAATGTAGACGTTGGGTCGTAACATTTGAATACTTATACCATCAGGATGAATACATTAAATACAGAGTGTAGACGTTGGGTCGTAACATTTGAATACTTATACCATCAGGGAGAATACATTAAATACAGAGTGTAGACGTTGGGTCGTAACATTTGAATACTTATACCATCAGCATGAATACATTAAATACAGAGTGTAGACGTTGGGTCGTAACATTTGAATACTTATACCATCAGGAATACATTAAATACAGAGTGTAACACACGGATCCAAATCATGTTGGTTATGGATTAATTTTTATGAATATTGACTAAAATTTTTATTTTGAATTTCAGATTCAAAATAAACCTAGTTCAGACCAGAGAATGTTTACCGCCCTCAAACAAATACTGCATTCTATAAAGAAAAACACGCTTTCTTTGTCTTTAATATAATCGTAAGATTTCTAATTAAAACTGATGAGCCTGTAATTGAAATTTAAATATATACAAGTTTCCCCTTAGCATTTTATTTTAGCCAGACTAAATGCACCTGGGTTCTGTCAGCAATTTAGCATAGGAATGAGAAGCTCTGAAAATTTTCCCTCGACGTAAAGTATACGTATTTTTGATGTATAAGGGTACGTGCAGAGTGCATGATGAAAGCAGAGCAGCGATGAATGAGGAAAGAGTGCGAGCAGAGAGCAACGAGTTGCCACTGCCAGAGTGGAGGAGCAAAGAGTCAAAGATGAGTTCGTTCTCTCTCCGACAGTTTCAGTGTATTGTACTAGTTAACAATGACAATGAGCACATTGTTGTTGATGGAAAGCTCTCCACTGAAAATGTGGTACCTCCTCACACGAGGGAAACGTGAGGGGGTACATTTTATAAATCAATCACATGGTATACACGGAGGATTTCACCGTTTCTCGAGCTACGGGAGGATCCTATGAAGTTCAGGAAATACTTCCGCAGGAATATTGAGACTTTTGACTACTTGTTGGAAAAAACTGAAGAGAAGCTGACCAAAACGTACACCAACTTCATCCGAAATCCGATCTTACCTGCTCAACGTCAACCTCCTCACACGAGGGAAACGTGAGGGGGTACATTTTATAAATCAATCGCGTGGTATCCACGGAGAATTTCACCGTTTGTCGAGCTACGGGAGGATCCTATGAAGTTCAGGAAATAGTTCCGCAGGAATCAGGAATATTGAGACTTTTGACTACTAGTTGGAAAAAACTGAAGAGAAGCTGACCAAAACGTACACCAACTCCATCCGGAATCCGATCTTACCTACTCAACGTCTTGCAGTCACTTTAGCCGATCCAATACAAACCGATTGTGGTGTTTGGGGTCTTTTTGGTCCCACAAAGGTTTACGTTTGAACACCTTACTAATTAGCAGGTACACATTCATTTTCGCGAAGGACAGGTAAATAAAATTATTCAATTAAATACTTGAGGGTAACATCCTCACGGCTCGAGTACATCTGAACTGATGGTGTAGTGTAAAGTAACACAGAAAATTACCCTTATTATGAGTGTGTTAATGATGTAAAAATATTGCATAATTGACATCAGACATGTTTCCGGGGACCCATGTCAATTATTAGCATGAATTTTTTCTGTTTTTGAGTAAAAAAAAAAAAAAAATTGGCCGATTTTATTAAGCCACCTATTTTTAATTTTAGGTTAACTAAATTGCTTAATTTAGCCGATCTCCGTGAACGAGTTGTTAATCTTGGTCAGGAGGTTGTGGGTTCGAATCCCGCCCGAAGCGAAAATTATCTGATCGAATTTTCTCGTTTCCGGAATGGCATGGCTGTAAAAAAAATGCCCTGAAGTAATGCGAAAGCGGTTCCCGGGCATAATTTTTTTTTTTCAAAAAAAAAAGATTAACTTAATTATTATCCCACCAATTTTAGATGGAAAAATTATTTCAAAAAACATTAAATGATATGGTTTCAATGAAAATCTTAGATTAGACCTCCCTCATGAACAGTATATAAAAAGTCTCGAGGCGGAAAAGTTGGGGGAAAAAAAACCGTCCGCCATTTTGACTTTCTCGTCGGCCATCTCGAATTTTAATCTCATTTTTTGGTATACTGCAAATATCTCGAAAACGGTTAATTTTATCGAATTTTAATTTGGGACTTATTTGAACGACAATTCCACTTCCTGCAAGCTTAAACCATACTAATATATAAATATGAAAGTAACACTGTCTGTATGTATGTGTGTATGTATGTATGTTTTTAAAAATGTATGTATGTATGTATTAAAAACCGCTGCAAGACTGGAGTAACTATTGAATACAGATCTGAATTTAACATGTTCAATAGAAGAGGATTACAAGCCAAAACCAAAGTCAAACAACGACTCATACAGGATTTGATGTTCGCAGATGATGCAGCACTGGTTGCCGAAAACGAAAAAGACCTACAAGTGCTACTTAACACCTTCGTAGCCGCTGCTGAAGAATTTGGANAAACTATAAACGGCCATGTCTATAAGGCGCCAAGCGAAGCGGACGTATCCTGCTAGTTCTAATATATTTGAGATACGTATTGGTAAATGTAGTTTTTGCAAATATTTTGAGAACTACAAAAATTATATTCATATATTTTAGTCTTACCTCTGACCATTTCTGAGACATAATAGATAAAAATGATATGGGTATACATTTTTTGAAGTTATACTTCTAAGGCGCGTTATGAAAAAATGACGAGAGTGAAATTTTAAAATGCGCGCGCATGTGTAACACAGATGAAGTTAGTTATGAAAAAATGATGAAAATGGAGTTAGTTATGAAAAAATGACGAGAGTGAAATTTTAAGATGCGCGCGCATGTGTAACACAGATGAAGTTAGTTATGAAAAAATGATGAAAATGGAGTTAGTTATGAAAAAATGACGAGAGTGAAATTTTAGGATGCGCGCGCATGTGTAACACAGATGAAGTTAGTTATGAAAAAATGATGAAAATGGAGTTAGTTATGAAAAAATGATGACAGTTAAATTTAAATATTGTATTTTCTCATTCTAAACCCATACAACAACGTGGCTCAGTGTCAAGGACTCTGTTTCATAGTATGTTTTTTTAAAATATTATTAAATTTATTTTTAAAAAGAAGTATAACTTCTCACGCGCATACATAAGCACACACACCCATTTTTTTTTTTTTTTTTTTTTACACTTACGATATATCTCGAAAACGTTCAGAAATAATGGATGGAATTAAGCTTTGTAGGAAATTTAATTTTCGATCAATAAAGTACTATAAGACAAATCGATAAAATAAACCGTTCTCGAGATGTTTGCAAAAAAACAAACAAAAAATTAGCAAAAAAATTCAAGATGGCAGACGATAAAAGTCAAAATGGGAAACAGTTCTGCAATTTTCCAACCCAATAGATAAAGAAAAGAAAACTGCTGAAGTTAATGCCAGCCCTTACTTCCTTCGAGAGTTATAGTGGTGTAAAATATCCAATAGATAAAGAAAAGAAAACTGCTGAAGTTAATGCCAGCCCTTACTTCGTTCGAGAGTTATAGTAGTGTAAAATATCCAATAGATAAAGAAAAGAAAACTGCTGAAGTTAATGCCAGCCCCCCTCTCTCCCTCTCTCTGTCCCTCCCTCCCTCTCTCTCTCTCTCCCTCTCTCAAATTCCTGGGCTTATATTGTATCCCTTGCTGGTTTGATGTAATGAGCAACACAGTTTTCCTCACCAGGCTGAGTGCATCCTGACAAATACAAAGACAAATAGTTCTCTGATCCAATGGCAACATTGTATAACTTCATACAGGGGCGTACACAGGATATTTTTTCGGGGGGGGGGGCTGGCTGGGCAAAATGTATACCATAACAGCATCGTGGTATGATCGTTGGCTACTTTTGCATCTAAAACTAGTGTTATTTCCTATGTAATTGCAATGACATTTTCTCATTCATCTGACACTTTTATGAAAAAAATAAGAAGTTTAATATTTTTCTGAGATGTTTCCTTATTTAAGTTGGTTATCACTGTTTATTCTAAATAACCACTTATTTCAGTCTTTCTACCCGAAATTTGCCGTTTTCTAAACNGCCCCCCCCCCCTTGTGTACGCCCCTGACTTCATATTAGATCTGACGAGAACTCTTCTATCCAAGGTGGCAAATCTTTTTTTTTTTCTTTTCTTTTAGATTAAAATAATTTTATCAGACATAATTTTTATGTTTATTAAAACATAAAACACACAACTCCAAAAGAAGAGTCGAGTCCAAATTTGAGATTGTAGATTATTCAAAAGAGAAAGCTTTTTAATTTTTAATGGAACAAAACAACATAAAAACAGAAGAGGTAATACAGTTCGCTCGAAGCTCCATGAAAAATATTATAGAACGTGTTCCGTGTGCTCCAACAAATGCATAATATATTGTCTGGGAAACATTCAAATATTATTTGGGAGTGTGAGGGTTGCAGACGCTCGACGAGCTGGAAGAATGACCCAGATTCCATTGAGGTTATTTATGTCTGAGAGAAGAAGCTAGACAGAGGTGGGGGGATGCAGTAAATTTCAACTTTAGATATCAAGTGCGCGAATTGGAAAGGAAAAATCGTGGAAATCGGAAAAAAAAAAGAAAATGTATTTCCTTTGGTTTTAATGGTAAAAGGAGGTTGATATAAGTATTAGATACTCATACATTTATCTGAAAAACAAGACGAGAGTGTAATAGTGGATATTACAACTTTGAAACTTTTCCAGTTGGATATTTCTCAAGTCCATATGTCAGTCAATATACTACTGGATCAAGATGATCAGGTGTTCACGTTAGTGTTGGGGGGGAGGGCTCCCACAATGTTCAAAATCGAAAAGCCCTTAACACCAGCCATCACATATCAAAATTTTACGTTTCTGCAGGAAACCGCTAAAAAGATAAAAATCATTTAAAACCCCCCAAAACTATACACCAAATTTCCCTCATACCCTAAACATGTATACCAAATTTCGTCAAAATCGGATGAAAATTGTGGCTTGTATCGCGTAACAAACAAACATACATACACATATACAAGTTCATTTCGGGATGTATATGGGAGTCAAAAGTGGAGTTCACTAACGTTCACAAAAATGTACATCTTCCTTTAAAAAATATCCAAAAACTCCATATATGTTGAAATCCCTTTTTGGGGGGTTTTAATCGCTTACCAGATATGTGAATAAACCAACACAAATTTCAAAGTTCGAGAAAAATCGAATCTATGATCAGTGTTGCCAGGTCGTTTTCGTCAAAATTCCCTACAGAGGCCTTGATTTCTCCCTACATTTCCCTACGCTAAAAACTTTCTCCCTACAGTTTCCCTGAGCTAAAAATGTCAACTTTTACGAGTTTATGGTGAAAAAAATCAGTAGGTACCTGTAGTTAGCCTCCTGGTAGCGTGCCGTAGTGTTGATTTCTTAGAGATAAACATGATGACAGATTTAAATTAAGAGACTTGGGTTCGATCCCCAATAGCGATCATAAATTTGGCTATCTCTGTCGGGTTTTAGGTACCTACATTAGATATTACATGCAGAAATTAAAATTCTGAAAAATCATTGTGAAAAGTGAATTTTAAAATGAAAATTATCAAGAGTCATGAGTCGATTAGTCAACTCGATTAGTCAAAAAGTTTGGGCGAATTATTATATAATTTTTATATAATTATATAATTAAAAAATTATATAATTTTATCCAGAAAAAATTCTGGAGAAAAATTATTCACTTTTCTCCAGAACAGAATTAACCCAAAATGAGAATTAAATGCAAAAATAGTCAAATCTTTAAATTTCCCTACGTTTTAGCCTTTTTTGATGAAAATTCCCTCTCTCCCTACGGACCCCTAATTCTCCCTACGCATAGGAAAATTCCCTACGACCTGGTAACACTGTCTATGATATTGATCTTTTCTCATTTTATGTTTAAAATCCCAATCTTAATAACAGCTCTTACGATTTCGACCAAATTCGGTATACGAATTATTTTAGGTTGGAAAATCGATCCAGACTGGTTCCATGCGTATCATTCAATAGAAAAGTCGGTCTTTGCGGACTGTTGTCAAATTTGAAAGAAAAATCCGTCGTAAATCATTTCCGCAATTTTTTTTGTGTCTGGCTTTTTACTGTACATTGATGTAAAAGAGAGTATAAAATATAATTTGAATTGAAGCAAATATCACCAAAGTTTCCATAAATGAGAAGTACCACTTTGTGATGAGTGATAATGCTGAAACTCGACAGGTTTTCCACACCACAGTACAAAAAGTAATACCGTTGGGTAAAATATTGATTTTTGTAAATAAACGCCGATTCTAAAACAGAGTTGTTCAGCAGTACAAAAGGTAATAGGTACCCTTGAGTAAAATATTGACTTTTCTAAACAGGCGCCGATTCTAAAACAGAGTTGTTCAACAGTACAAAAGGTAATAGGTACCCTTGAGTAAAATATTGACTTTTTTAAACAGGCGCCGATTCTAAAACAGAGTTGTTCAGCAGTACAAAAGGTAATAGGTACCCTAGAGTAAAATATTGACTTTTCTAAACAGGCGCCGATTCTAAAACAGAGTTGTTCAGCAGTACAAAAGGTAATAGGTACCCTTGAGTAAAATATTGACTTTTCTAAACAGGCGCCGATTCTAAAACAGAGTTGTTCAGCAGTACAAAAGGTAATAGGTACCCTTGAGTAAAATATTGACTTTTCTAAACAGGCGCCGATTCTAAAACAGAGTTGTTCAGCAGTACAAAAGGTAATAGGTACCCTTGAGTAAAATATTGACTTTTCTAAACAGGCGCCGATTCTAAAACAGAGTTNGTAAAATATTGATATTTCTAGAAAGGAGCCGATTCCATCCTAGGCGGCACTATGTATGTACCACAAAAATAATATCATGGAGTAAAATATTGATATTTCTAAAAAGGAGCCGATTCCATCCTAGGCGACACTATGTATGTACCACAAAAATAATATCATGGAGTAAAATATTGATATTTCTAGAAAGGAGCCGATTTCATCCTAGGCGACACTATGTATGTACCACAAAAATAATATCATGGAGTAAAATATTGATATTTCTAAAAAAGAGGCGATTCCATCCTAGGCGACATTATATGTATGTACCACAAAAGATCCAAAATTGAGATGTTTCAAAATGTCAAAATTTAAAAATTCGTGTTGTATTACGCAGGCGCAGCAAAGCACGGGCAAACAGCTATACAAAACTACTATCTAAAAATTATATTGTTATTTTACGAAACATTCTGAACAAACATGTGTACGAGAGAACATTAGCAACTTGTAAAAAAAAAAACATTTAACACTTCTTACAAAGTCGTAAAACGACACGAGACATAGCAGAGGCGAATGCGAAAAAATGAGAAAATTAGAAAAACTTGAAACTCACAGTTGCACACTGAAAAAAAAACCTCCTTGTACTCGGAGCTCCTTTAAAGTTACTCCAAACGTATATCATTGAAGTTAAAGGAGCTGCACTATTTAGAATACACTTGACATCAGGGTATCGATTATTTATTAATATTAAAATTTCTGAACTTTTAATTCAAATGTGCTTGTATTTAAATTGTTATGCTTTCGGATTTAAGGAGTATTTTTAATGTAACTAAGGAGGGTTTCTACGAGACACCTTTTTTCAGTGTATAGAGATTTATTCATATTTATGCGCTTGCACATCTCAATTTTCAATATTACGCTAAATTGACTAGGCGTAAATATCTCATCAGTGGGGCAGCCTCTCTGGCCAAGTGATTATCACACTGGTTTTGCACTGATAGACGAGGGTTCGAATCCTGACGGAACAGTATATTTCGAAAGTCTGCTTGGTTGTTCGGGGTTGCACTCAGCCTCGTGAGGTCAATTGAGTGGCTACTTTAATGTGGGTAGCAACCAGTGGCGGCATCACAAGAGCACAGAAATATTTTCTGCAATGGTACAGTAGATACCATTCATATTTTTTTACAACAAAGGTGCGATCATATTAATACAGTTTGAAACGCGTGTGCCGAAATTTAGGAGGTGCGATCATATTCCTTGTAAAAATTAATACAGTTTGAAACGCGTGTGCCGAAATTTAGGAGGTGCGATCATATTCCTTGTAAAAATTAATACAGTTTGAAACGCGAGTGCCGAAATTTAGGTGGTGCGATCATATTCTTTGTAAAAATTAATACAGTTTGAAACACGTGTGCCGAAATTTAGGAGGTGCGATCATATTTCTTGTAAAAATTAATACAGTTTGAAACGCGTGTGCTGAAATTTAGGACACCATTTTCTTGCGTTTTTGGTTTATTATTTTCAATAATGAACCTTCGAAATCGTCACGAAAAAAAAAGAAAAAAAATACCCCCCTCAAAATTTGATATTATACGTTTCAAGGTACGTAGAATCCAAAAATCCAATAAAAAAAATCCGTTTGTCCTCCGTCCGCCGTGATGGGAACTTTTGCCACTTAGCGTTGACCGATTGGTATATAGGTCCCATCTGGGCTCTAATTGTGCACCGAAACTTTTGGGTGCAATCGAATACACCCTTGGCGATTTTTGCCGCGTTTTAGAGGTTTTCAGTTTTGCCGTCTAGAAGGAGAATGGTAAACGCTAGAGATTTGAAATTTTGTATGTATGTCATATTTGGGGTTTCAGTAAGCTCCGAAACTTTTGGGTTAAATCAAATATACCGCTGGCGGTTTTTACCGCTTTAAAGCGGTTTTTATTAATCCTGTCTAAAAAGAGAATGGTAACAGCCAAAGTCTTCAAATTTAGTAGGTATGTCAAATTTAGGGTCTAATTACGCCCCAGATTTGGAATCGTCATGACAACACTGCTCAATTTGTTTGCCCCCCCCCAAACAAAAATTATTTTTTGCCAGAAATATAATAAACCCATGTGTCACATTGGCAGAGTTTTTTAAACTTTAATGACGGCCTTCCTCGAGGGGTATTTTGAAATAAAGGAATCAACTGAGAACCGCCGCGCCGGGGACCCCATGAATCAAGCCGCATGCGACCGCATTGGATGCACTCGCATATAGCTACGCCTGTCTATGTCCTTCTTTTGGCGTTCAGAATCACTATTCTCGTCTACAGCACTGATCGACACACTGTATTTACAGCAAGTATCATAACGGACAGAGTTCAGGAATACAGGATTGATACTTCATTAATGAGCAATTAAAATTACAAATTTATCACTATACCTACTCCACAGAAATAAACGTGTTCCATTTAGCAGGGAAAAAAACTGTATGTAATAAAAGGAAGGGGTGCTTCTCCTCTGTCTGGCAAAGAAACTATATTTTCCCCTACACCTCATGAAATCAGACTTCTTTCTTTTTTATTAGGGGGATCAAAAAGAATCTTTCAAAATAGAGACTTCAATATCAGCAGTCTGAGTCATCTCTTGTACAGACAGACGGGATGGAAAATTCAAATGCTTTCTTATAACAACGAATTTAATTGGAACCATTTAGTGACAATTGATCTAAACCATGAACATATATTTTTAACATTTACCTTGATTTGTCAACGCAGATAGAACAATGTATAAATACCTATCCACAAATTTCCAATTTGCAGATGATGTGGCAATTGTATCTATAGATTCTAATATAAATGTTGCAATTGAAAATTTACAAGCCGATTTAATTTTAATCCAAAAGTGGCTATTTAATAATGAAATATTCATGAATTTTTCTAAAACAAAATGCATGATTATAAAAAGTCCTACCTAGTAAAAAGATTATTCAGAATTTACCAAAAATTAAATGCCATTAATTAGGACATTCGGGATTTGTTCCAAATTGCCTGGAACCATTAAACTAACAACGAATTTAAGTGGAACCATTTAGTGACAATTGATCTAAACCATGAATATATCTTATATTTTTAGACCAACCCAGAATAATTGGAAGGCAATACCACACCTCTCTGGTGCAAGTCTTCTCAGTTCCTTAACGATTCCTCATAACTCGAGTGTGTGTGTGATTTTACAAGAAAAATACAATTAAAAGGCCGCTACTTGCCCCCATAAGGACCAAAAAATCAGATAATTCTATGAAAGAAAGAAATTCCCATAGCAACATTCATCACAATCGAGATGTGTAAAAATAATCTTTAATGTTAGGACAGTCGAAGTCGTAATTTCTTGCCAACTTTCCATGAGGAAATGTTAGGACAGTCGAAGGCGTAATTTCTTCCAATCCATTAATGACTTGCTAACTTTCCATGAGGAAATGTTAGGACAGTCGAAGGCGTAATTTCTTTCAATCCATATAGGACTTGCTAACTTTCCATGAGGAAATGTTAGGACAGTCGAAGGCGTAATTTCTTCCAATCCATATAGGACTTGCTAACTTTTCATGAGGAAAAGTAAATCATACTTGAGATTGTAAGAAGTTACTTGAGGGTGACATCCTCACGGGCCGCGTCCACCTGAGTGATAGTGTAAAATAACGCAGAAAGCAACTCTGTAATATCATTATGTTGATAACTCTTATGTTTCTGACGTAATTATATTGCAGTAATTATCATGGTTCTGGGGGCCCATGTCAATTATCAGCCTCCAAGAACGGATGTATGATGACAATTAAAAACATAAGCAGTATACTACAACTTATCTAGAGTTATACGTAATTATATTGCAGTGATTGTCATGGTTCTGGGGGCCCATGTCAATTATCAGCCTCCAAGAACGGATGTATGATGACAATTAAAAACATAAGCAGTATACTACAACTTATCTAGAGCTGCTGTCTCATACATCTGGCTACCATCGGATACGATGATGCCACATTTAAAAAAAAAATGTTAGGAAGGGCATCCAATTTTTAAAAAGCTCCGCTTCAACCCAAGAATGGAAAGTCATCAGCATAGTCTAGTAGTTACTAAAAAACGCATTGATATTACAGAAGAAAGCAAGGGTTACCGTGCCAGGAAAGGATACACCGAAAGAGAGTTGGCACTGAACAGAAGGTTATGAAGTTTGGGGAATACTAAAAAAATCTACCAGGCAACCTTCTGTTCAGTGACTACTCTTTTCCCCTGTAGCCTTTACTGGCACGGTAACCCTTGCTTTCTTCCCATAGTATCCACTTAAATAATACAAAAAGACAAATAAAAGAAAATTCGTGGAGTTATATCTAGGGATGAATTCGTTCAGTAAGTACTCTTTGAACGCGAACGTTGGCGAGCAATCGTCGAGGCTTTGTGCTCGCACGATGTTCGACCCGGAATCCACTTCGGCGAGCATGTCAGCTCAGAACTGGTTACAACTCCTTTAACTCCTCTGATTCGTTTTGTTGCATCAGATTTAAGGTCAATCCGGCTTAGAACATTTTTCTTCTTCTTTAACGTCACCTTTCCCCAATTCTATTTGGGTCGGCGTTGCCTCCCTTAATTCTACCACGCTACAACCTTCCGTTCATTGCCCTCTGTCTTTATGCGAATCTTTTCTGGCACGGTATTCTCGTTTGCCACAACCTTTTGTTCCGTACCTATCTCTTTAGCTGTATCTTTTCTGGCACGGTATCCTCGTTTGCCACAACCTTTTGTTCCGTACCTATCTCTTTAGCCGTATCTTTTCTGGCACGGTATCCTCGTTTGCCACAAAAGGTTGTGGCATAGTAATACCACAACCTTTTATTCCGTACCTACTCTCTTTAGCTGTATCTTTTCTGGCACGGTATCCTCGTTTGCCACAAAAGGTTGTGGCATAGAAATACTACAACCTTTTATTCCGTACCTACTCTCCTTAGCTGTATTTTTTCTGGCACGGTATCCTCGTTTGCCACAACCTTTTGTTCCGTACCTATCTCTTTAGCTGTATCTTTTCTGGCACGGTATCCTCGCTTGCCACAACCTTTTTTTCCGTACCTATCTCTTTAGCTGTATCTTTTCTGGCACGGTATCCTCGTTTGCCACAAAAGGTTGTGACATAGTAATACCACAACCTTTTATTCCGTACCTACTCACTTTAGCTGTATCTTTTCTGGCATGGTAAACTCTCGCTTGCTTCTTTTATTTGCCTTTTTTCTGGTTCTAAATAACCTGAATTCAAGCCTGAATAAACTTTCACTCGCTGTTTGTTAATTTCAGCAATTTGTTTATTTTGTTCTTTTTTGCAAGACTTTTGTAAATTACAAATTTATCGTTCATTGCAAATCACAAGTACCTTTTTTTTTCATTTGTCGCAACATGATATAAAAAGTTTAAATTATATTCTTGTCGCATGAAAATTGAATAATTGCAGCAAAAGAAAAAAAAAAACACCATGAGTAGCTTAACGTTCCGGAACAATCCCCCCATGCAAAATAATAAAGACGAATATAACAAATAAATTGGGAACACTAATAAGAAATGTCTGCGTTTGAGTGTGCACCACACTCGGGGCTTGCAAGAAAGAAGTAGCTGGTTCGATTCCTTATCAAGTCAAAAAATTGTTGAACATATTTGGGAAGGTCTTTTTTTGGTTTTTCAATAATGAACCGTCGGAATCGTCACGGAAAAAAAAAAAAAANATCGTCACGGAAAAAAAAAGAAATACCCGCCTCAAAATTTGATATTATACGTTTCAAGGTACGTACTCGTAAATTACGTAGAATCCAAAAATCGAATAAAAAAAAAAATCCAGTTGTCCGCCGTACCCCGTGATGGGCACTTTTGCCACATAGCGTTGGCCGAATTGAATGAAATTTGGTATATAGGTCCCATCTAAGCTCTAATTGTGTCCCGAAACTTTTGGGTGCAATCAAATACACCCCCGATGATTTTTGCCGCTTTTTAGCGGTTTTAAGTATTGCTGTCTAAAAGGAGAATGGTAAGAGCTAGTAGATATGTATGTCATATTTGGGGTCTGAGTTAGCTCCGAAACTTTTGGGTTCAATCAAATATACCGCTGGCGGTTTTTACCGCTTTAAACTGGTTTTCATTAATCCTGTCTAAAAAGAGAAGGGTAAGAGCCAGAGACAAATTTGGTATATATGTCAAATTTAGGGTATCTAATTACACCCCAGATTTTTTAATTCTATTCTTTTGGTTCTTTTGGGGGGTAAACACAGCTTTCTGAGGACAATAGTGTGGCTATGGTAAATCCATACTAATATTATAAATGCGAAAGTAACTCTGTCTGTCAGTCAATGTATTAATACAGAATATACAAAATAACACCTAATGATATTGGGGTCTGACATCGTCACGGCCCAAGTCCACCTGAGATGATGTATTAATAAAGAATATATGTTATGAAAATTCTACGCCACTGAAGAACAATTTAAATATAAATCGCCGCCACTGATCAATCCAATAATAATGATAATAATAGTTTTACATAAAACTGTAGACAAAATTTTGTAAAATGATTGAAAGGTTTTCAACATACTCCAGGCAGGCAGGCAGGCACACTTACTGGAAAATAAGGGATGTTAACACAGTTGGGAGGGCGGGGCGGGAGAGTCGTGTGCGTTTACAAGTCTAGACGGCTTTTGAATCGATACATATCTTACACGAGGCAAGTCTCTTCATCATCATTCAACATAGATTTATGTTGAATGTTGATAAAGTTTTGTCAACAAACATTGCCGCTCTGTCGTGAGATATATAAATAAATAAAACGACAAACTTTCGTTCAACACTTTCATATGAGAACTCCTAAAAAGTTTGAGTGATTTGAAGAAGAAAAATCTGGTGTGAACATCATACGACTTTCCTTAGCTATAAAAAAAATATGGTGTGAAAATCATACGACTTTTCTTAACTATAAAAACATCTAGTGTGAACATAATAAGACTTTCCTTAGCTATAAAAAAAAATCTGGTGTGAACATCATACGACTTTCTTTAGCTATAAAAAATCTGGTGTGAACATAATACGACTTTCCTTAACTATAAAAAAAATCTAGTGTGAACATCATAAGACTTTCCTTAGCTATAAAAAAAAATCTGGTATGAACATCATACGACTTTCCTTCACTATAAATAAATCTAGTGTGAACATCATAAGACTTTCCTTAGCTATAAAAAAAAAATCTGGTATGAACAATATGGAAAAGTTTATTTGAAACCTTGTAATGCTGATATAAACATAGCAGTGATTGTATGGAAAAGTTTATTTGAAACTTTGTAATGCTGATATAAACATAACAGTGATTGTATGGAAAAGTTTATTTGAAACCTTGTAATGCTGAAATGTATTTACTCAATAAATTGTCAAATTAATATAGGTACGTTGCATTTGATTATATAACTTTACTTGGGGAAAAAATGACCCTCTCCCCCTCACGAAATGTTCCTCCCAATTATAATTGTAGCATCTTCTAGAATGTAGATTGTAAATGTTTTGATCAATTAACATCTCTTATGATACTGCGACGTGCTATTTAATTAAGACAGAAAAACATCTTAAAGAGATGAAATAATGTCAGGACCGATATAAGGCAGATACCAAAATTTTCTATCCCTATGATCTCACCTGCTCTCCGTTCAGATCACTACTATTAGAGTGCACGTAGACAGTCGTATACCTATATTATGGCACAGCAAGCATACATCTTTGCATATAAGAGAGGAAAAACAAATACACATGTCCGCAAAAGATTTTTCTGACGCGAAGCTACGCACTCCCATATGAACATGTATACAGGGTGTTTCGCTATAAATGGGACCCCTGAATATGGTGGGTAGCTGAGATCAAATGGAACATTTTTTACGAAATTCGTTAGTAAGCCAGACGAAGCATAGCCGAGTTATAGGGTGGAGAAGGTCATTTTTAGACAACTTTCAACGTCGCTTAGTGGGTTCTGTGTGACCGAACAAAA
>JAAEEI010039852.1:0-17122 GCA_012654025.1 Pachypsylla venusta
GATACTTTGTGAAATAAAACCATAATGGAGGTTAAAAATACTCTATCTTGACTCTATCATAATGGAGAAAAAAACAGTCTCAAGGGGTAACCGCTCAGTGCCGGAGGCCGTTTTCTACATTCTACCACCCAGCTCTTAGAGATCTATCTTCATCTGGTCAATTTATTTTGAAAAATAATCCTGCCTCCCATATTGTACCCATAACTCACTGTTCTGATTATCAAACCCATATCTGAAACTGACAGTTTTTTAATATAAATCACACAAAAAGAACTTTTTGGTACGAAATTCTATCTGAAAAGTGTGAACTCAATTTTTAAGAAGTTAAAGAAAAGTGTTGAACAAAAAAGTTAATATAAATTTACTGTCGACAATCGACACTATCGACCAGAAGGGGGAAAAGATAAGAAATGGCGATAAAGTATTAGGAGGGGACATGAGAGAGAGAAAATTTGAAAATTCATTTAGCGGAATAGACAGACAAATGTGTCGAAAAGGAGAGAAATTTTTTGAGAGAGGAAAGCGAAAAAACAAAGTTTTCGATGCTGATGATGAAAGAAAAATGCTGACACGATGTTGTTTCTTTTGTATAATTCCTAACGCAGATGATGAAAGATGATTGATCGAACAAAAAAAACGCTGATTTCCTGAAGCAATTGAGGAATCTTAGGAAAAAATATATGTAATCAAAAATAATACTTTTCTAAAAGGGAGACAGAAAAAAACGTTACTTTTAAAAAAAATTAATGCTTTTTTTCTGTAAGAATAGGGTTAAGTATAATAACAGATTTATATAAACTGATTTCATAAATTGTGACGTAACATTTCAATTAAATGATTTTGTGCCAATTTTCTTTTTTAATCGATATTTTGGGGGAGATTTTTTTTATTCGTGACGGATCCAAAGTTCATTTTTGAAAATCAAAAGAATTGTCAATTTATTTTTTAAAAAATCTGGTGTGAGCATCACACGACTTTCCTTATCTATAAAGAAAGATGAAAGTATTGTAATGGTCTGAAATTTGCGATGCCGAGCTTTCAATGAAATTTAATTTCTTATATATGAAATTGATATGAATTGGCACCAAATTTCAAGTTATAGCTCTTTCCATTCTGGTTTTATGCGAAACCGCCAAAAAACGGCCTTCAACGTCTAATTGGCGGTCAACAATACACTTACACTTCAAGGCCGGGTTACACTTCAATCTAAGTTGTATTTTTCAATTTCTTGTACGAAATTGGTATGAATAGGCTCCAAATTTCAAGTTCTAGCTCTTTCCATTCTGGTTTTAGGCGAAACCGCCAAAAAGCGGCCTTCAACCTCTTACCTTTCTCATTATAAGCAGGATATGCGTAAACCGCTAAAAAAACTGATAAAACCGCCAACGGTATATTCGATTTCCACCAAAAGCTTATTTGGCCGTTCATGGCATAAAACTGACATACATACCAAATTTCAAGTTTTTAGCACTTGCCGTTCTTGAGATATCTTGTTCACAGACAGACGGACGGACAGACACACACACGGACCAATGTTTGAAACTCAAGATTTTGGACTCTGGGGACACCAAAACATGTTTTGGCATTGTAAACTCGACATCGTAAATTTCAGCCCATTACAATACTTTCCTTTTTATAGGATAAGGAAAGTAAAAAAATAAGGAGATCTATACGGCGGACAGAAGATTTTCTTTTGTATTTTGGATTCTACATACATTGAAACGTAAAATGCCATATTTTTTTGTATTCTGGATTGTACATACATTGAAACGTAAAATGCCACATTTTTTTTGTATTCTGGATTGTACATACATTGAAACGTAAAATGCCATATTTTTTGTATTCTGGATTGTACATACATTGAAACGTAAAATGCAATGTTTTTTTGTATTCATACATTGAAACCTAAAATGCCATATTTTTTGTATTCTGGATTGTACATACATATTTTTTTTGTATTCATACATTGAAACGTAAAATGCCATATTTTTTTCTTGGTCGATTATAAAGGATCCCTAATTTTTTTTTGCGAATCGCGATACTTGTCGCTATTACCATAGCTACTCAATGGTCCTCAGGAGGCTGAGATACCCATGAGCATAACCAGACTAAGTAGAAAATTTGAAAAAAAATCTTTATTAAATCTTCGACCCGTCCAGGAATTGAACCCGGAACCTCCTTGGTGGAAGGCAAGTGTGATGCGCACTCTGCCACGGAGATGTCCGCCTTTTGGTATATTAAAAATAGCCAAATTCTCTATTAACACGATTTTTGTGGTTTATTATTTTTATTAATGAACCTTTGGAATGGTGACGATAAGAAAAATCCCCCCCCCTATATTTTGAGCGGTTTTCACTATTGCTGTCTAAAAAGAGAATGGTAAGAGCCAGAGACATGAAATTTGGTATGAATATCAAATTTAGGGTCTATTTACCCTAGAATTTCTTGGGAGGGGTATTTTTTTAAGGCAGTCAATTAATAAACCCATGTTTCATATTAGCAGAGTTTTTTAAATAAGGACCCTCGTGTTTTGCCGCGTGCTAGGTTGGGTGAGTAACTTATGAATAATTTGTATGTCTTTTCGTGTGAGATGATATATGCCCAAGCATAAATTGTTTTACCGTCCTATGTGTAAACATCTGCGTTGTAGATATGTGAGGTATTACTGTAATCTAAGGAAAGGTAAACAAATTATTCAAAGCTTACAAACAGTTATTTGAATATATAAACAAAGTCGCTGTTGTTGCAGGGAGAATAAATAGTGAGTAGATGTGAATTGTTAGAATTGAGTGGATGATATTGTAAGAACATTGATATTCAATTTAGACCAGGTGTTCCCAAAGTTTCGCGCACCCTTTTCTTGAAATAAAAGTCTCCCACGCCCCCCTTATAACTTTACATTATAAATTATGAACAGGTATGGATGTTGCTGAATGCTATCTCGTTTAAAACCCTAATGTGTTGCTGAATGCTATCTCATTCAAAACACTAATGTGTTAATAATAATTTTTTATATTTTTCTATCTTTTCTATATGTGCCTTAATCATCCTTCTATCGCGTACTTTTTCAATTTAATTTTTCAACCACAAACCTTGTTGACTATGTAAGAGCCATTAGTGATAATGGCGTTTAGTCAATTAAAAAAAAAATGATATTTCACGTTTCAAGGTACGTAGAATCCAAAAATCGAATAAATTTGCTATGTAGATCCCAAATAGAAAAAAAGTCATTAGCTTGCCGCACGCCGTGATGGGCATTTTTTCCACTTAGCGTTGATGTAGGACTCCCATTGGGGTCTAATTGTGCCTCGAAAATTTTCGTCACTGTAAGACTCTCCAAAATTTTAGTATCGAAATCGGTCAACGCTAAGTGACAAAAGTGTCCATCACGGCGGACAAACAGATTTTTTTTCATTCGATTTTTGGATTCTACGTACCTTGAAATGTAAAATATAAAATTTTCAGGTGCATTATTTTTTATTTTCCGTGACGATTCCAAAGGTTCATTATTGAAAATAAAAGCGAAAAATGTAAATGTACATTTCTTTGCGTTATTATATCACCATTTTGTGGGCATCATAGCTTTACAAGGTATCTTCTAACAATCACCCCCAATACACCAAGCTATACTATTACCATAGCTGCTGAATTGTCCTCAGGAGGTTGAGGACAATTGAGTAGCTATGTTAATAGCGACAAACACAACCTGACCAAGTAGAATATTCGAAAAATAACTTTTTAAATTTTTCGACCCTACCGGGACTCGAACCAGGTGCCTCCATGGTCCGCCTAGTGCCAAGTGTGATGCACACTCTGCCATGGAGACGTCATGCGTGGTGTTTCCAAGCGGTCACCCATCTAAGTATTGATAACGCCCGACGTTGTTTAACTTCAGTGATCGGACGAAAACGAGTGTGGAAGTGGAGATTTTTGGATTCTACCTTGAAACGTAAAAAATCAAATTTTGAGGTGGGGGGTGATTTTCGTGACGATTCCTAAGGTTCATTATTGAAAATTATAAACCATCAAAATCAATGGTTGACTAGCGTCTATGGCAGAGGTTCCCAAACTTTTTGGTACCGCGCCCCCCTTTCTTGAAATGAAAGACTCCCACGCCCCCCTCCCCTTTAAATTATGAATGGGTATGTGTGTTGCTGAATACTATCTCATTCAAAACGCTAATGTGTTGCTGAATGCTATCTCATTCAAAACGCTAATGTGTTGCTGAATGCTATCTCATTCAAAACGCTAATGTGTTGCTGAATGTTATCTCATACAAAACATCAATGTGTCGCTGAATGCTATCTTATTCAAAATGCTAATGTATTGCTGAATGCTATCTCATTCAAAAGCTAATGTGTTGCTGAATGCTATCTCATTCAAAACGCTAATGTGTTGCCGAATGCTATCTTATTCAAAATGCTAATGTGTTGCTGAATGCTATCTCATTAAAAACCCTGATGTGTTGCTGAATGCTATCTCATTCAAAACCCTGATGTGTTGCTGAATGCTATCTCATTCAAAACGCTAATGTGTTGCTGAATGCTATCTCATTCAAAACGCTAATGTGTTGCTGAATGCTATCTCATTCAAAACGCTAATGTGTTGCTGAATGCTATCTCATTCAAAACGCTAATGTGTTGCTGAATGCTATCTCATTCAAAACGCTAATGTGTTGCTGAATGCTATCTCATTCAAAACGCTAATGTGTTGCTGAATGCTATCTCATTCAAAACGCTAATGTGTTGCTGAATGCTATCTCATTCAAAACGCTAATGTGTTGCTGAATGCTATCTCATTCAAAACGCTAATGTGTTGCTGAATGCTATCTCATTCAAAACGCTAATGTGTTGCTGAATGCTATCTCATTCAAAACGCTAATGTGTTGCTGAATGCTATCTCATTCAAAACGCTAATGTGTTGCTGAATGCTATCTCATTCAAAACGCTAATGTGTTGCTGAATGCTATCTCATTCAAAACGCTAATGTGTTGCTGAATGCTATCTCATTCAAAACGCTAATGTGTTGCTGAATGCTATCTCATTCAAAACGCTAATGTGTTGCTGAATGCTATCTCATTCAAAACGCTAATGTGTTGCTGAATGCTATCTCATTCAAAACGCTAATGTGTTGCTGAATGCTATCTCATTCAAAACGCTAATGTGTTGCTGAATGCTATCTCATTCAAAACGCTAATGTGTTGCTGAATGCTATCTCATTCAAAACGCTAATGTGTTGCTGAATGCTATCTCATTCAAAACGCTAATGTGTTGCTGAATGCTATCTCATTCAAAACGCTAATGNTCACTTTCACTATCTCTCATACACACTGAACACTCACTATAAATAGTGAGTACATGTGAATTGTTAGAATAGCAGGCATGGCTGTAGTAGGATGTGTTCTGTAGTAATGTGAAAGGGGTTTGGCACATAGCCTTATTTATATAAGGTGACTTGTGCGATGATCACTTTCACTATCTCTCATACACACTGAACACTCACTATAAATAGTGAGTACATGTGAATTGTTAGAATAGCAGGCATGGCTGTAGCAGGATGTGTTCTGTAGTAATGTGAAAGGGGTTTGACACATAGCCTTATTTATATAAGGTGGCTTGTGCGATGATTACTTTCACTATCTCTCATACACACTGAACACTCACTATAAATAGTTAGTACATGTGAATTGTTAGAATAGCAGGCATGGCTGTAGTAAGATGTGTTCTGTAGTAATGTGAAAGGGGTTTGGTACATAGCCTTATTTATATAAGGCTATGTGGTTGGAACCCCACAAAGCCATAGGCTGAGAGTCCAGAAAAAAGAAATCAAAACTCTCCAGCCGTTTTCGAGACACGACCGATTTTCGTATTGGAAATCATAAGATCATCAATTCTCATCCGTCAGTCAGTCTGACTTAGTCAGTTAGTCAGTCTAATAATTAGAATAAGATCATCAATTCTCATCCGTCTGACTTAGTCAGTCTTATAATTAGAATAAGATCATCAATTCTCATCAGTCTGTCAGTCTGACTTAGTCAGTCTAATAATTAGAATAAGATCATCAATTCTCATCCGTCTGTCAGCCTGACTTAGTCAGTCTAATAATTAGAACAAGATCATCAATTCTCATCCATCTGTCAGTCTGACTTAGTCAGTCTAATAATTAGAATAAGATCATAGAATAAGATCATCAATTCTCATCCGTCTGTCAGTCTGACTTAGTCTTTGTCACCTTGGATCTTGTATTTACATTTTCCTACGTGACTACCTTATCTAAACAGCCAAACTCTCAACTCGAAATTGATTCAGTGTTGAGCTGTTGACTGCAAGCAAAAACATTTTCAATATTTATTCATTTCGATTTTATAATACTCCAGTGTAGTGATTTGTTATCATTGATACTTCATAAACATACTGTCGGAAATCAAAACGGGCCCAAAATTGTTTCCAGTAGACGTGTGAAATATAGACCTCACTTAGTACCGTAATACGTTCATATTTAGTAAATTGATTTTTTTTAAAAAAAGAAGTAAGCCGTTTATGGAAAAAAAAGTTTTTTTAAGTACCTACTAGCTGATTATAATTTAACAAATTTATATTAGACATCCTATTGGTAACTTTAAAAAACACTACCGTTATTTATGATGAGGATTCACTTACTTTTTCAGTTCCGACACGTCATAAATAATGGGTAGACGTGTGAAATATAGACCTGACTTTGTACCGTAATACGTTCATATTTAGTAAATTGATTTTTTTTTAAAAAAAAGAAGTGAGCCGTTTATGGAAGAAAAAAAAGTTTTTTTAAGTACCTACTAGCTGATTATAATTTAACAAATTTATATTAGACATCCTATTGGTAACTTTAAAAAACACTACCGTTATTTATGATGAGGATTCACTTACTTTTTCACTTCCGACACGTCATAAATAACGGGTAGACGTGTGAAATATAGACCTGACTTTGTACCGTAATACGTTCATATTTAGTAAATTGATTTTTTTTTTAAAAAAAGAAGTAAGCCGTTTATGGAGAAAAAAAAAGTTTTTTTAAGTATACCTACTAGCTGATTATAATTTAACAAATTTATATTAGACATCCTATTGGTAACTTTAAAAAACACTACCGTTATTTATGATGAGGATTCACTTACTTTTTCACTTCCGACTCGTCATAAATAACGGTAGTGTTTTTTTAAACTAACTGAGTACCGTACCTGAACTTCGTTTCGAGAAGATTTTATTGAAAAAAGAATATTAACATTATATGGTCAGATAATATTAGACATGTGCTTCTTAATTCATAAAAATAAACATTTCTTACCAACAATGGCACACTCGTACAACATGAGAAACGCTAAAGATTTAATACATTCAAGATTAAAACAATAAATAATAATAATAATAATAAAGATGAGACAAAAAATGAAAATAAATCTGACTCTTTATTTTAATAATCACATCATTGAGGTACAACAGTTTAAAAACGCGATTAGGGTATACACATAGATTACATATTTTTTTTTTTTAATTTGGCTTAACGTCTCTTTAACATCTACTAAGATTACATATTACCTAAACGTTTGTTAACCTATGTAGAACATGAGGAGTAGTAACGGGTTGTTAAGCTGTGTAGAACGTGTTGGGAGTAGTATTGGGTTAGGTTCCAAAAAAATTAAACTTTAATTTATAGTGACTTACAGTTAACACAATTACAAAGAAACCCGTCAAAAAGTGTCATTTTTCGCGGTAACTTGCTTCCACTTGAACTTTCGATTTTTTTCTTTCTTATTACGCACCTACATACTAAAAGGGATCTGTGTGGTACTTCTCAATTCCGATTTTTTGGTGATGAAAACCGTCCATAAATCGGATAGAAACCGGAAATTTTCAAATTTTATATTTTTTATGGGGTCCTTATATACTATTTTGGGGGGGTCTATTCTCGGTCATTTTTCGTTATCTCTTTTAGTTTGCCCAGAAAAAAATTGCAAAAAGACCCGCTAAATAGCGTCATTTTTGGCGGTAACTTGCTCCCACTTGAACTTTAATTTTTTTCCTTTCTTATTACGCACCTACATACTAAAAGGGACCTGTGTGCCAAATTTCAAGTCTCTAGGTTAAGCCATCGTGGAGCTACGTTGATTATTTATCAGTCAGTGAATCAGTATGGGCTTTACGTTTTACTAGTTGTTTTCCCGCGCTTCGCTGCGGTTACGTAATTCAACAACAATTTCGAGATTGCAAAATTAAAGTTTCTCAATTTTATATTTTTGGTGGAATCGACCCCGAGAGTGAGCATGGCTCCTATCTAGAAAATTCAATATTTTACTCAAGGATATTACTTTTTGCACTTCGGAACACCTTAGAATTCAATTTCAGCTTTCTCGCTTATCCCGATGTGGTACTTCTTAATTTCGATTTTTTGGCAGTGTACCTATTTAGTGTTGAAAGCTATGCTCATAGTCAAGTTAAACATTAACAAAAGTTGTGTAGAATTTCATGCACATTTGAAGTAGAGCCCCGTCATGCTGTAGAAAATTTGTTCTTATGTTGACAAATATTAAGAGAATNATTTCGATTTTTTGGCGGTGTACCTATTTAGTGTTGAAAGTTATGCTCATAGTCAAGTTAAACATCAACAAATGTTGTGTGGAATTTCATGCACATTTGAAGAAGAGCCCCGTCATGCTGAAGAAAATTTGTTCTGCTGACAAATATTGAGAGAATGGATAAGTTAAATAGACAAAAGAGTTCTATCTAAAAAGTAAAAGAGTTATATCTAATACCTTGTTAATTTTTGCATACCATTAACACTAATATAAATAAATAAAGGCCCTCATGTAAATTTCTCCTCCGCCCCCCCGCCAAAAAAAAATACCGCGTCCCCTTTTCTCCCAAAAATTTCTAGTCACCCTAGGCAAGTGATACAACAGAGTCCTCGCCGATTTGCTGTCATCGCGAGGAGTGATAATAAATAATATATATAGGGTGTCCTAAAAGTCCGAGACCACCGGAATATCTTTTGAACAGCTTTATGTGGAGTTTTGAAATTTGGCATGATATTATATCCCAAATTAAACCACCTGACGGTCTGACCAATTTTTCAGGGGCGGGTCCTATGTGGCTCCCAGGGGGTCCAACTTTTGTTTTTTAAATACGAATCCCCATCTTATGATACATTTTCAGAAAGACAATAGAATTAGAAGTACTTTAAAAAAAAAAAAATAGACACGTCTAGCTTGTTTGGTTCGGAAATGGCGGCCATTTGAAATTTCTAAGACAGGTTCCTCAACATTGGTGTCCTATGCAATCATTCAATATCCCATTGCAAAAAATTCACCTAGTTTTAGATACTCTTGGAAGTCATATCTTGGAAAATTCAAGTGACCGCCAATTTGAAACCAAACACGCTAGACGTGTAAATTTGCAAAGTACTTCTAATTCTATTGTCTTTCTGAAATTGTATCACAAGATGGTGGTTCGTATTTAAAATACAAAAATTGGACCCCCTGAGGGCCACATGGAACCCGTCCCTGAAAAATTGGTCACACCATCAGGTGGTTTAATTTGGGATATAATACCATGCAAAATTTCAAAACTCAACATAAAGCTGTTCAAAAGATATCCAGGCGGTCTCGGACTTTTGGGACACCCTGTATATTTTTGTCTTTTTTTGATTTCAGTATTTGGAAGAAGAGAACTGTCAGAATGTGTTGGAGTTTTGGTTAGCAATTACCAATTTTGAGAAATTATTATTAGAATGTTCAAACAGTACTCTTGAAGAGTTTCAAAATGATGCCATTGTAATATACGATAAGTAAGTAGGGATGGTACGATATATCGAAAATCGATATATATCGATATATTTCAGGGTGTCTACCAGACCGGAAATCCTGGAATTGTCAGGGAATTTTAGGAGACTGGAAATGTCAGGGAAAAGTCAGGGAATTTAGGAAAAAAAAAAACGCCAAAAGTCAGTGAATTTTTCAAATTGAGTTTTTTTTTTATCTCAATAGCCAATTTTATGCGTGAACATGCTTTTCCTGAAAAATTTCGTCTGCGGCGCTTATTATCGTTTTTCTCTAAAGTTTTGGTATACATGTTTAGGGTGTGAAGGAAATTGGCTGTATAGTTTTTGGGGGCCCTGTGTTTTTTGATGTCAGTTGGGGGAGACAAAATCTTGAAAAAATACACTGAAAAATCTGGAAAAGTAGACTGAAAAACTTGGAAAAGTCAGGGAATTTCACTTTGACAATTTGGTAGACACCCTGATATTAACTTCCATTGTATCCAATATATTATATCGATATATTTTTCACGATATATCGTTTCATATATCGGTATATTTTTCACAATATATCGTTTCATATATCGATATATTTTTCACGATATATCGTTTCATATATCGATATATTTTTCACGATATATCGTTTCATATATCGGTATATTTTTCACGATATATCGTTTCATATATCGATATATTTATCACGAAAAATCGTTTCATATATCGATGTATTTTTCACGATTTATCGTTTCATATATCGATATATTTTTCTCGATGTATTGTTTAATATGTACACTAATTTAAGCTTTTTTCAGTGTTCTTAATATAGCGATAAAATTTGAAGTTATCCATTTTTTTTTACTCGAAGTTTTCTATTTTACGGGGATCCTACTTGTCCCTTTGAAACTGCTCATTGGTGGAAACTGAATAGTAGGGGAGGGTCAGAGAGGGAACAACATTTCCACCAATTCATCTCGTAAAATTCTAATTTTGAATAAACCGATATATATATTTGTTACTAGCTGTTTCGCCCGTGCTTTGCTACGAAATCTTATATTGCTATCTTTGTACGAAATCTTATATTGCTATCTTTGTTTTTCAAAGGTCCATTCCCATCAATTTTTCGCTATCTGCTACCGTTTGGGCTGTGGTATTGTAACCGACAACCCCTCATAGGTACACACAAATTTCTGATTTATATATTAAGATTGATATATTTGAAATTTGGTATATCGAAAATTCGATATATCGATATATTTTTGAAAGATATGCCATCACTAGTCAGAAGCCAAGGTATACTCCAGAGATGTGGACAAGACAAATAGGGTCTGAGGTAGGAGGGGGGAACTTACGGGGACTTGTATGTACAGTGTGTTTGGGGCCCTTGCCTATTGTTAGAGAGAAGTTTGCCCCCCCCCTCTGCCAAGTCTAGAAAATCTAATCTTTAATAATAATAATACTGCTTATTTATAGTGCTCGAATGAGACTAACGAGTCCCTTTACCCCAGCAGTAAGCTTGTACTATTATTGTGGTCAAATTCTCAATTAATTGAGAGGATAAAATCCTACCTTGACTGGGGTTCGAACCCGCGACCTCCTGATTACCAGGCGAGCGCTTGACCACTGAGCTACCAAGGCAGATAATCAAGACTTGTTCCTAAGTAACAGTAAAGCAGCAATTACCAATTTTGAGAAATTATTATTAGAATGTCCAAATAGTACTCTTGAAGAGTAAGTCGATAAGTAAGTCAGTCTGAAGCTAAGGTATACTCCAGAGCCGTGGACAAGACAAATAGGGTCTGAGGTGGGAGGGGGGTAGGTGGGAGGGGGGGGACTTACGGGGACTTGTATGTACACTTGCACAGTGTGTTTCGGAATCTTGAATATTGTTAGAGAGAAGCTATACCCCCCTCTGCGAAGCCTAGAAAATCTAATCAAAACTTGATCCTTACGGTACGTGCAGAGTGCAGGATGAAAGAGCAAAGAGCAACGAGTAACGAGGAAAGCGTCGAAAACAAACATTGTTCTTTGAATTGGGGGGCGCAGAGTGGGAGCGTGCCCGATGAACGAGCAGTGCGTCGAGTCAAAGAGCACAGCGGCGAAAACTCCCCGGTTTGATTTCTCTGCTCCCACTCGCTCTTCACCCTAAGACGTTTTGAAATTGATATATATTTTTTTTATTTTTTTCCTTCTCTTCAGTTTTTTGAAGCAAGTAGTCGAAAGTCTCAATATTCATGCGGAAGTATTCCCTGAACTTCACAGGATCCTCCCGTAGCTCGACATATAAATGTGAAATTCTCCGTGGGTACCACGTGATTGATATATAAAATGTACCCCCTCACGTTTCCCTCGTGTGAGGAGGTACCACAATTTCAGTGGAGAGCTTTCCATGAACAACAAGGTGCTCATTGTCATTGTGTTCATTGTTAACACTCTCGCGCCCGTGGTAGCAAACTTGCTACCAAAAGTTTTGTGAATTATCTAATTTTGCTTCTGTCCCCCCTTAGTTTTTTTGTTGATTTCAGAGCATTGTGTGAAAGGTTCTTTACCCTTACAGCTAATACTAAGCGGGGGCAGAAGCAAAATTAGATAACTCACCAACTTTCGAAACAAGTTTGCTATTACGGGCGCGAGAGGGTTAACTAATACAATACATTGAAATGGAGAGAGAACGAACTCATCTTTGACTTTTTGCTCCCCCACTCTGGCAGTGGCAACTGGTTGCTCTCTGCTCGCACTCTTTCCTCATTCATCGCTGCTCTGTTTTCACCGTGCACTCTGCACGTACCCTAAGTAACAGTAAAGCAGAGGCACCTTGTTAACATTAGATAACTGCTGTATGACGTCATCTAAAATGTAGTCAGGAACATTAAATAATGATATCGTACTGCCAGAGATGAGTTTTGTTGAGAAGGAATCAGTTCATTGAACAGACTCAGTAGCTCAGTTGGTTGAGACACCTTGTTAAAATTAGATAACTGCTGTATGACGTCATCTCGAATGTAGTCAGGAACATTAACAAATGATATCGTACTGCCAGAGATGAGTTTTGTTGAGAAGGAATCAGTTCATTGAACAGACTCAGTAGCTCAGTTGGTTGAGACACCTTGTTAACATTAGATAACTGCTGTATGACGTCATCTCGTATGTAGCCNCCTAGGCCAGATGCTGGCTACGCCCTTGTATGTAGCCTGGAACATTAAATAATGATATCGTACTGCCAGAGATGAGTTTTGTTGAGAAGGAATCAGTTCATTGAACTGACTCAGTAGCTCAGTTGGTTGAGACACCTTGTTGACCTTTCATATTGACTTTGTGTTTTATTGATCTTTCATATTGACTTTGTGTTTCATATTGATATTTTGTTTCATATTGACCTTGTGTTTCATATTGATATTTCATATTGACTTTGTGTTTCATATTGATCTTTCATATTGACTTTGTTTCATATTGATATTTCATATTGACTTTGTGTTTCATATTGATCTTTCATATTGACTTTGTGTTTCATATTGATCTTTCATATTGAATTTGTATTTCATATTGATCTTTGATATTGACTTTGTGATTCATATTGATATTTTGTTTCATATTGGTATTTCATATTGACTTTGTGTTTCATATTGATCTTTCATATTGACTTTGTGTTTCATATTGATATTTCATATTGACTTAGTGTTTCATATTGATCTTTCATATTGACTTTGTGTTTCATATTGATCTTTCATATTGACTTTGTATTTCATATTGTCTTTGTGTTTCATATTGATATTTTGTTTCATATTGATATTTCATATTGACTTTGTGTTTCATATTGATCTTTCATATTGACTTTGTATTTCATATTGTCTTTGTGTTTCATACTGATATTTCATATTGACTTTGTGTTTCATACTGATATTTCATATTGACTTTGTGTTCCAGGTACCTGTCTTTGCAAGCTACAAGTCCACTCGGATTTTCTGATAAAGTTAGATACGAGACTGAACTTACTATTTGTGATGAGTCTGGTCCCCGACCAAATTGTTTCGATTCTGCCTTATCAGTTGTTCTCGCGTTTTTAAGATATCAAGTTGAACAGTTTACCTCCTCGCAACATTTTGACAGGTAAGAAAGATTTTATATTGGTGAGTTATTGGTTTATTATTTTCAATAATGAACCTTTGGAATCGTCACGGAAAAAATCCCCCCCCCCCTCAAAATTTGATATTATACGTTTCAAGGTACGTAGAATCCAAAAATCGAATATAAAAAAAAATCCGTTTGTCCGCCGTACGCCGTGATGGGCATTTTTGCCACTTAGCGTTGACCGATTTGGATGAAATTTGGTATATAGGTCCCATCTGGGCTCTAATTGTGCCCCGAAATCTTTTGTGTGCAATCGAATACACCCTTGGCGATTTCGGCGCTTTTTAGCGGTTTTAAGTTTCGCTGTCTAAAAGGAGAATGCTAAGAGCTAGAGATTTGAAATTATGTATGTATGTCATATTTGGGGTCTCAGCTAGATCCAAAACTTTTGAGTTTTTACCGCTTTAAAGTGGTTTTCATTAATCCTGTCTAAAAAGTGAGTGGTAAGAGCCAGAGACTTCAAATTTGGTAGGTATGTCAAATTTAGAGTCTAATTACGCCCCAGATTTGGAATCGTCACGAGAACCCCCCTCAATTTTTTTTGGGGGGGATACCCCCCAATTTTTTATTTGCTCGAAAAATAATAAACTTAGGTGTCACATTGGCAGAGTTTTTTTTTAAATAGAACACAAAAAATCAATGGTGACATCATTGTTTCCGATGGTAGCCAGATGCATGAGAATGCAGCCTCAAATGATTCGTTGTTTATTGCTAAAGTTTTAAATTGTCATCATACATTTATCTTTGGAGGCTAATGATTGACTTGCCCCCCCCCCCCCTACTCAGAACCATGTCAATCACTGCAATATAACTATGTTAGTAACACTAGAAATAGAGTTAGTTACACAACATAATGATATTGAAAAGTTGCTTTCGATATTGCAAAATTGCTCAGGTGGACTCAGGGGCGGACGGGGGCTCCAGGGGCCTCCAGGGGCCTCCCGGGTATATTAGAACGGTCCAACACTGGAGAAGTGGCCCCACATTTTTCTTTCATAATAATGCCCCACGATGAACCGGGGGCCCATTGGGGCCCACATATTTTACATGTATTTTTTTTTCATAAGAATGTCCCACGATGATCAGGGGCCCATCGTCACCCACATATTTTTTTCCGCACAAATTTTACATGTATTTTTGTTTCATATTTTGCCCCCCGATGAGCCGGGGGCGCAGCGGGGCCCACATATTTTTTCTCACACATATTTTACATGTATTTTTCTTTCATAATAATGCCCCACGATAAACCGGGTCTCATCGAGGCCCACATATTTTTTCTCACACATATTTTACATGTATTTTTCTTTCATAATAATGTCCCACGATGAATCGGAGGCCCATTGGGACCCACAAATTTTTTCTCACACATATTTTACATGTATTTTTTTTTCATAATAATGTCCCACGATGAATCGGAGGCCCATTGGGACCCACATATTTTTTCTCACACATATTTTACATGTATTTTTCTTACCGTCCTCCGGAAATACACCGAGGGCCCGCCCACCCGTCATTTTCCGGTTTGCCCGGTGGCCCAGTCCGCCCCTGGGCGGACTTGTTCCGTTAGGATGTTTAGCCTTAATTTAACATCTCACAATCTGAAGTATGGACTATTTTCACTTTCGGAGTTAGTAAGTCATAATTAGATTGAAAGAAATTGCGGCTTTGGAGTAGAAGAGTTAAGAGAGATATGAGCCACTTGAATTTTTGGCTTTTTGGTAGAGAGATTTTTTTGGCGTCTATTTGCAGACGAAGTGTTTTTTTAGAGGATACCTATTCTACCTCCTACATCTTATCATTTTGATTTTGAGAGATCAAAAATCAGTTGTGTCGAGAATGTGGTAATAGACGAAAGCGCTCCGTAATTGATAAAAAATGTTAGTAGTTGATACACAAATTAATTTTGAAATATTATTTCATTATGACTTCTAACTTCCTTCCTTATTTAAACAAATTAAATTAATGTAAGAGTCAGATTAAATATATTATCATTTTTTTCTCTCATCTTCTCGAAACGAAGTTCGGATACTCAGCTAGTATTAGATAAAGGAAGTAAATGTCTAGTATGGTTTTCCGTTCCATTTATTTTCTCTCATCTTCTCGAAACAAAGTTCGGGTACACAGCTAGTATTAGATAAAGGAAGTGAAAGTCTAGTATGGTTTTCCGTACCATTTATTTTCTCTCATCTTCTCGAAACAAAGTTCGGGTACTCAGCTAGTATTAGATAAAGGAAGTGAAAGTCTAGTACGGTTTTCCGTTCCATTTTTTTCTTATATTACCATGATTTTTATGCTATACGAGGTGTGGCTATTAAGTTCGTAGACTCGAGCCGCTACGCAAAAGCTTTGCATGCTAGGAAGATATGATGAACATGTTTGGACAGCTTAAAGTCTTGTATTTTGATTGATAGGTGTCGCATGCCTGTACTGTAATTTGTTCTGTTGTGATAGCCCGACGCGCAAGACACCTTTTTTAATTTTATCAATGGAAAATTCGCCTGGAACGTTGTAGGGATAGAGGAGGGGATTACTACTAAAGTTGGGTAAGTTAAACACACATCGTTTTATGGGAAGAGTCTACGAACTTAATAGCCACACCTCGTATGTTATTATCTGTAACATATAGCATCTGTAAATTAAAATTATCGACACGCTCATGTGTTAATTTTAATGAAAAATTAAGGGTTTATGTAAAAATATTTGCAAATAGGCGTGTCTTAATGCTGCGCACAAGACTAGTCATGTTGCCAGATCACATGACTATAAAACATTGTCCTACTCCATTAGTAACAACGTGCAATCAAACGCTTTCAGATGTCTGCAACTATGTAGAAAAATGGATCTAAAGAATAGGACAATTTCGGTCTACACAGATAGTCAAGCAGCCCTAAAGGCTCTTGAGGCAAACCGAACTAACTCCAGGTTGGTTTGGGAGCGCAAACAGCTCCTTAATTTAATATATCCATTAAAATCATTTTTGGAATACTGCTAAGGAAAGTATTCCAAAATTGTTTGCTATGATCCAATCTATCTTCTATCTATATATATAAAAGTGAATGTCTATTTATTTGTTTGTTCGCTTATAACTTACGAACTACAGCTCGGAATTGCACGAAACTTATTTGTTTTTACCCGGGGAAGGTATTGTCCATTTTAGTTACGTCCGATTTTCCGGTCGATTTTCCAATTTCTTGCTCAAAATTTTCCG
>JAAEEI010039853.1:986-27340 GCA_012654025.1 Pachypsylla venusta
AAGACGCACGAAATATTGTTAAACGCGCATCGGAGGGCTGTGGTGAGTAATTTTGTCCAACAAAACACTTGTGGCGCCACACAATATAGCGTCCAGTACGAACGACTCTCACACGTACAATATTAGTTGTAGTAGAGTTGAACTGACGGCCAAGAGTTATTGGATGGATCTGCACTCTGGCAACTCCAAGACGCACGAAATATTGTTAAACGCGCATCGGAGGGCTGTGGTGAGTAATTTTGTCCAACAAAACACTTGTGGCGCCACACAATATAGCGTCCAGTACGAACGACTCTCACACGTACAATATTAGTTGTAGTAGAGTTGAACTGACGGCCAAGAGTTATTGGATGGATCTGCACTCTGGCAACTCCAAGACGCACGAAATATTGTTAAACGCGCATCGGAGGGCTGTGGTGAGTAATTTTGTCCAACAAAACACTTGTGGCGCCACACAATATAGCGTCCAGTACGAACGACTCTCACACGTACAATATTAGTTGTAGTAGAGTTGAACTGACGGCCAAGAGTTATTGGATGGATCTGCACTCTGGCAACTCCAAGACGCACGAAATATTGTTAAACGCGCATCGGAGGGCTGTGGTGAGTAATTTTGTCCAACAAAACACTTGTGGCGCCGCACAATTTAGCGTCCAGTACGAACGACTCTCACACGTACAATATTAGTTGTAGTAGAGTTGAACTGACGGCCAAGAGTTATTGGATGGATCTGCACTCTGGCAACTCCAAGACGCACGAAATATTGTTATACGCGCATCGGAGAGCGTGGTGAGTTGGGCTACTATTCTTACATTGCTATTCGAACCAACAACCTCAGTAGCTAAACAGCCTCAGTAGCTCAGTTGGTAGGGGAGGTGGATTCGTAACCAGGAGGCTGTTGGTTGGAATCTAACTCCATCCCCCCACTCGGACACAAGATTGGAAAGTAGCTCAGTTGGTAGGGGAGGTGGATTCGTAACCAGGAGGCTGTTGGTTGGAATCCAACTCCATCCCCCCCACTCCGACACAAGATTGGAAATAGAATCTTTAGAAGAGGGCGCCTAGGTATTAAAAAATATAAAATATATATGTATATATTTTTTTTTAAAAAAAAAAAGAAAAAAAAATTGTTTTTCAAGGACAATGGAAATTATGGAACCCTTTCCACACGTTTCAACAGAGACTTTTCCCAGCAGTTTTTTGCTGTCTGCCACCGTTTGGGCTATGATATTGGAACAGACAACTCCTACCACATAGGTACCTAGACCACACGAATTTCTGATTTATAGGTACCTACATTAAATATATTTAGAATACGAGAAAAAATATAATTTTACTCTTAATTGCCTAACTAATTTAAAAAATGATTACACTTCAGTAATTATAAAAATTACAAATTTACTATTAATTCCCGAACTAACGTAAAAAATTATTACCCTTTACTAATCATGAAAATTACAAATTTACTATTAATTCCCTAACTAACTTAAAAAATGATTATCCTTTACTAATTATAAAAATTACAAATTTACTATGAATTCCCGAACTAACTTAAAAAATGATTACCCTTTACTAATTTTAAAAATTACAAATTTACTTTTTAATTCCCGAACTAACTCAAAAAATTATTATCCTTTACTAATTATAAAAATTACAAATTTACTATTTAATTCCCGAACTAACTTAAAAAATGATTATCCTTTACTAATTATAAAAATTACAAATTTACTATGAATTCCCGAACTAACTTAAAAAATTATTACCCTTTACTAATTTTAAAAATTACAAATTTACTTTTTAATTCCCGAACTAACTTAAAAAATTATTATCCTTTACTAATTATAAAAATTACAAATTTACTATTTAATTCCCGAACTAACTTAAAAAATGATTATCCTTTACTAATTATAAAAATTACAAATTTACTATTAATTCGTTTCAGACTCAAACACTTTCTTTCAACTTTCCTTTCTACGGCCACGTTGTACGAAACATTACCATTGCCACTGGTGGATTCCTTTATACTGGTGACTATGTCCATTCTTGGTTAGCGGCCACTCAATATATTGCACCATTAATGGCCAACTTTGACACAAGTTTAAATAATGATTCGATAATACGTTACGCGGACAATGGTGAGTATTGTGGTGGTCCAAGAAACTTTTCGTTACTCTCTGTATAAACGGTTCTTGTGGGTCTGAGTGGTCCAAGAAACTTTTCGTTACTCTCTGTATAAACGGTTCTTTGGGTCTGAGTGGTCCAAGAAACTTTTCGTTACTCTCTGTATAAACGGTTCTTGTGGGTCTGAGTGGTCCAAGAAACTTTTCGTTACTCTCTGTATAAACGGTTCTTGTGGGTCTAAGTGATCCAAACAAACACACGGCAGAAAACTGTGTCGCCATATTTCCTAATGGTATCGCGTAACCGCGTGCGTGTCTGACACACTCGTGTGCTGGCATTAGGACTTCCAGACACACTCGTGTGCTGGCATTAGGACTTCCAATCCCGCAAATGGATCCGCGCGTTTTTTGCGGGATTTGCAATCTGCGGGATCCGCAAGCTCCAAACCCGTAAATCCCGCAACATTTTTTTTTAAAAAAAACATGATCTTAGGTATTACAAAAATAGAGGAAGTGAAAATCGGTATTTTATCATTTTTACTTTCCTTATCCTATGAAAAAGGAAAGTATTGTAATGGGCTGAAATTTTCCATGTCGAGTTTTCAATGCCAAACACGTTTTGGGGTCCCCAGAGCGAAATTTCCCCAGTTTCAGCTTTTGATCCGTTGGTGTGTCTGTCTGTGAACAAAATATCTCACGAACGGCAAGTGCTAGAGACTTGAAATTTGGTATATATGTTAATTTTATGTCATGAACGGCAAAATAAGCTTTTGGTGGAAATCGAATGTACCGTTGACGGTTTTATGCCGTTTTTAGTGGTTTTCGCATATCCTGCTTAAAATGTGAATGGCAATAGCCATAAGTTCTACTTTAAACTTGGTGCTTTTCATATCAAGTTCATACAAGAAATTGAAAAATACAACTCAGGTTGAAGTGGAATATAATGTTGGCCGCTAGTTAGAGTTTGAAGGCCACTTTTTGGCGGTTCCGCCTAAAACCAAAATGGAAAGAGCTAGAACTTGAACTTTGGTGACAATTCATATCAATTTCATATAAGAAATTGTACAACTTAGGTTCAAGTGTAATATATCAAGAAGTGTAATATATAATTATATTTCCGCTCTGGGGACTTCAAAACGTGTTTTGGCAATGAAAACTGAACATCGAAAATTTCAGGCCATTACAATATTTTCTTCTTCTTTTTATATAGAAAAGGAAAGTCGTGTGATGTTCACACCAGATTTTTATAAACATAGCACTTGGTTGATTGTAGTCAAAGATCAGGCAAATATATGTAAAAGTAGTTAGCGTAGATAGTGCCATGTATGAGGATATACCTACCTACTGAGAACTTTCCTCCTTATAATATTAAAAAATTAGGGATCCCGCGGGATTAAGCTCAAATCCCCCAGGCGGGATTCAAAGTCAATCTCGCATGCGGGATTGGAAACGTTTGACATAACATGAACGTTTGGCATGTCACAGTTTGTATCACAGACATTTGACGACCGCACGCAACGCAGCTAGGGATCTAAGATCTCGTTAAATGAACGTTTGATTGTAATAAGGTATCTCTTCAGTGTTTGGTTACCTATCATGTCAACTTTTGTTTGTTCAATGGCACATTCATCATGAAAAATGTTTATTCTGCTATCTGAGATACATTTTTGGACCGTTAGGGATAATGTTCAGATACAAGATTCTGATTTGGAAGTTTGAAGTCAGTTGAAAACATAAAACGATTTTAGCCAGCGTCTATGGCACGTTGAATACAACAGTTCCCGTTAGATCACTGAATTAAGCAACGTCCAGTGAGGTTGTACTATGTGGGTGTTCACGTGGGGTTGCGTCCTTGTGATGCTGGCTATTTTTGTGGCCCAACCCTGGCTGGGTGAGGTCAATGTGGGTAGCTGGTTTACAAGTTTCCAGCGAATGGAGGGTGAAACTCCCGCCTTGAATGACCAATATAGCCAAAAAAAAAAAAAAAAAAAAAAACATTTAACTGTTAAGGGATTGTAAGAAAATGTACACTGAAGTGTTTTAATGGTAAAATTCAACACCGTTCCGACGACAACTCACTGTGTCACTGTGTTTTTCCTCCGTTGGACCCAGCCATACTGCTCTAGATACTTCCTCAAAGAGTTGGTATATAAATCCTTGCTAAACCCTGAAGTATCTGATCGTTGTCGTCTATGTATGCTGGCTGCTCATGATGTAAATCCTGAACAGCCAGCAACTATCTATCATTTAACTATCCATCAAACCCAACTAATCTAAAGCCATCAGCATTATGCACAGATCCTGTCGGAGAGGCCGCCTTTCATAGCCTGGAGACACAGTGAGAGTCGTTGAGAACGTTAACAACAACAACAATGGTAAAATTGTTCCTATCAGTTCTTTTAGGGCCAGTGAATGTTGTACTTGTAAAAATGGCATGCGTGTGCCGTGTGTTACGTCCAGCATACGCTGGTAAAATTTTCGTGCGTTGCGTGGCTTGCGCCGTAGAACGTGACTTGAGTGCGCTGCGTCGCTTACGCCTTGTCTTAGAGGGGGTTAATTTTTTCCGTGACAATTCCTAAAGTTCATTGTTGAAAATAAAAAACCAAACTAATTTATTTCCTCCCCCACTCTTACTACTTAGAATTAATAGCTGTTTCATACCAGGCAGTCGATTTTGTTCTTCCCTAAAGGATAAACTTTTTCTACCTTTCAGACACTCAGTTCACCGTCCAATGGGAAAATGTTCGACTTCGAGATAAGCCTTCCGTGGGTGGATTTACTTTCCAAGTTACCCTTTTTAAGAGTGGCGATATTGTGTTTGTGTACAAGAACATTCCCGTGGTGGCCATTGATGACGAACACCATCCTGTCAAAGTTGGTCTCTCAGATGCATACATCTTGGACAACACAATTTTCTGTAAGTTAACCCTCCTCCAAGTACATTCGATGTTTTTTTTTTTTTNTTTTTTTTTTTTTTTTTTTTTTTTTTTTTTTTTTTTTTTTTTTTTTTTTTGGTACACAATGACACTAATTAGGCCTATTGTGCGCCATCTGGTGTTATCGAACCATCATCATATCACCCTCAAGTAATTTCTCACAATCTCAAGTATGACCTATTTTTCACTATGGAAGTTAGAAGGTCATAAGTAATTGGATTCGAAGAAATTACGGCCTAACATCCCATCACATGCGCATTTTGTGACTTCAAATTCTCATTTGTGAGGAGAACCCATACAAAATTTCAAATTTTATATTTTGTATGGGTTCCTTACATACTATTTTGGTGGGTTCATTCCCGGTCATTTTTCGTTATCTCCTATAGTTTGCTCAGAAAAAAATTACAAAAAGACCTGTTAAAAAGTATCATTTCTGGCGGTAACTTGCTCCCACTTGAATTTTTGATTTTTTTCTTTCTTATTACGCACCTACATACTAAAAGGGACCTTTGTGGCAAGTTTCAAGTCTCTACGTTTAGCTATCGTGGAGCTACGTTTATTATCAGTCAGTCATTATACCAACTGGGCTTTGCGTTTTTTATAAGTATAGATAATGACTACAAACATCATTGATAATAAATTTATATTTCATAATGACTGCAAACATCCTTGATAATTAATTTATATTTCATAATGACTACAAACATCCTTGATAATAAATTTATATTTCATAATGACTGCAAACATCCTTAATAATGAATTTATATTTCATAATGACTACAAACATCCTTGATAATAAATTTATATTTCATAATGACTACAAACATCCTTAATAATAAATTTATATTTCATAATGACTACAAACATCCTTAATAATAAATTTATATTTCATAATGACTACAAACATCCTTAATAATGAATTTATATTTCATAATGACTACAAACATCCTTAATAATGAATTTATATTCCATAATGACTACAAACATCCTTGATAATAAATTTATATTTCATAATGACTACAAACATCATTGATAATAAATTTATATTTCAGAATGAATACAAACATACCCAATAATAAACTTATAATTCATAATGACTACAAACTTCCTTAATAATGAACTCATATTTCATAATGACTACAAACATACCCAATAATAAATTTATATTTCATAATGACTACAAACATACCCAATAATAAATTTATATTTCATAATGACTACAAACATCCTTAATAATGAATTTATATTTCATAATGACTACAAACATCCTTGATAATAAATTTATATTTCATAATGACTACAAACATACCCAATAATAAATTTATATTTCATAATGACTACAAACATACCCAATAAAAAAATTATATTTCATAATGACTAAAAACATCCTTAATAATAAATTTATATTTCATAATGACTACAAACATCCTTAATAATAAATTTATATTTCATAATGACTACAAACATCCTTGATAATAAATTTATATTTCATAATGACTACAAACATCCTTGATAATAAATTTTTATTTCATAATGACTACAAACATCCTTGATAATAAATTTATATTTCATAATGACTACAAACATCCTTTGATAATAAATTTATATTTCATAATGACTACAAACATCCTTGATAATAAATTTATATTTCATAATGACTAAAAACATCCTTAATAATAAATTTATATTTCATAATGACTACAAACATCCTTGATAATAAATTTATATTTCATAATGACTACAAACATCCTTGATAAAAAATTTATATTTCATAATGACTACAAACATCCTTGATAATAAATTTATATTTTATAATGACTACAAACATCCTTAATAAACTATGTTATGTCATTTCTCTTTTTCAGTTGTTCGAAGGAAAACGATCTACGAATATCATCGTGTCCATTTCTCACACTCGGACATCTCCAACTGGACCTCGATCTATTTGAAAGCATTGCCCACTTGTTTGGATCATAAGGATTGTGAGTCTTGCATGACAGACTCAGCTCCTCAAATGGTAAGAGATTCGATACCTAAATGTAAAAAGATGCTAAAACTAGTGGATCAAGGTGATCAGGTGTTCGCGTTAGTGTTGTACTCATTTATATATAAAAGTATCTTAATCAAATTTAAAAAAGAATCATTTTCAAAAAACAAAATATTGGGTCCCCCGGGAGGGAGGTAAGGGCCCCCAAAAATCTAAAAGCCCTTAACACCAACCCTAACATATCTTAATTTTACGTTTTTAGTTCACGTTAGTGTTGTACTCATTTATATATAAAAATATCTTAATCAAATTTAAAAAAGAATCATTTTCAAAAAACAAAATATTGGGTCCCCTGGGAGGGAGGTAAGGGCCCCCAAAGTCGAAAAGCCCTTAACTCCAATCCTAACATATCATAATTTTACGTTTTTACAACAAACCGCTAAAATGATAAAAATCAATTTTAAAAAACACAATGTTGGGCCCCCCGGTGCCAGGGCCCCCAAAATTTTCTAAATCGAAAAGCCCTTAACACCGGCCATAACATATCAACTTTTTTAGTTTCTACAATAAACCGCTAAAAACATAAAAATAACTTTCTACAAACACAATATTGGGCCCCCTGGGCTAATGCAGCATACCGCAAATTTCCTCATGATATTTTATCTGCCCTACGGCAGCCTTCCAAAGTCCAAAAAATGTTCGATTAAAGGTATTTTTTTCTTTTTTTCTCGTTTGATTTTTTAGTCTTTTTTCTAGTTATGGCAGTAACTGAGTATAACAAATGGAAGTAAGAGTTCAGATTTTTTAAAAGGATATCATAAAAAAAAGAAAAAAACAATTTGCGAATTTTCATATTACCTAGAATATTTTCTGACGAATGTTAACATGATACGAGTAGTGTGCTAGTTTAGAAGACTTTTTTTCCGATTTTTTTTTTCTTTCCTAATCTGAGTTCAGATTACATTTGCCATGCTCAGGTACTGTTAAACGGTGTTCTCAAGAGGAAAAACAAAAAAGAAATGTAATTGAATCGAACATTTTTTGGACTTTGGAAGTCTGTCATTTTGGTTCAAGCTCTTTTTTTCGAAATTCTACTTTAACAGATGTGTTCAGGACATTAATTGGAGCTTATTTCTAAAATTTTATCGTAATCGGACCATTCTCCTGGTTCTCTCTTAACATGGGAATTGAATTTTTTCTTCGATTTTCCAATTTTTTTTTACCCAAAATGTCTTACAAAGAGACGCTCTTTTCTTAAGTCGAATCACATTTGAGAAGAGACAAAAAAATTTTGATCACTTTTCAGGTTTTCCCCCATTTTGCTTTTGTTTTTTTAAAATTTTGATTGCATATTTGTAATCACCGCCATCAAAAACTAGAATTTAGTGTCCATATTATTTTTGTTCGGTCACACAGAACTTACCAAGCGACGTTGAAAGTTGTCCAAAAATGACCTTCTCCAGCCTGTAACTCGGCTACGCTTCGTCTGGCTCACGAATGAATTTCGTAAAAAATGTTGCATTTGATCTCAGCTACCCACCATATTCGAGGGTCCCATTTATAGCCAAACACCCTGTGGATACAGTTATTATACCTTTTAAATGAATGTTAGTTAGCGGTCTTCCTTTCAAAATGAACCACAGTTCTGTTATTCCTTGTGCTTTTTTTCTTCTTCTTCTTTTTTGTGGAATTTGCTTCATAAAATGAAATTGCCATGAAGGGTTTGATGGCCTTTGGCGGCTTTGGCTGAAGCAGTAATTTTTTTTTTCTTATTGAATGTTTCAGTGCGTTTGGTGTCCAGCTGCTGATAGATGTTCTACCGGTTTGGATCGTAACCGACAAGATTGGGTACAAAAAGGATGTGATAGAGTGTCCATTTCTCTCTTATTATGTGATAACAACACCTATGCACATGTCATAGGAGCTGGTGACGATACCGTCCATGGTGAAAACGGCGAGGTAGCGGAACGTAAGTTGCAACTTGGGACTGGGATTAGGAGAGCTACTTTAGACGGAGCGATATCGACGATCGGGGTATTCCTGACGATTTTTGACTCCTCTGGAATTTTACTCCAAAGTTATTCCTCCAGATTTCAGACGATTTTTAACTCCGAAGGTTTTCCGGACGACGTTTCACTTCATAGCTATTTTAGACTTCTTTGGAATTCTGATTCCTTACAACAATTGACCCCAAAGTTTTTCCTTCAGATCACAGATAATCTTTAACTCCGAAGGTATTCTGACGACCTTTGGCTCCAGACAAGGCCGTACCGGAAGGGGGGGGGGGTTCATTATTTTTTTATGCATGACTGATATAATATTGTAAGGTGTAACTCATCATCACCACCAACAACCAAAACAACAATATCAACAGTAACAACAAAAAGTACAACATCAACAGGTGTTAGACCTGGCTGGGCTGTCAATCCTTCGCCCCCCCCCCCTGAAAAAGAATCTTGGGTACGGCCAAGGCTCCAGAGCTATTTTGGCGCCTTTGACATCGTAGCTATTCCTAACGATCTTTGACCTCAGAGGTACTCCTGATGACCTTTTAATTGCAGAGTTATTTCTGACGAACTTTGAAATCCAGAGGCATTCTTGACGATCTTTGAATTTCAGAGGTATTGCTTACGACTTTTGATCCCATAGTTATTACTGAGGACCTTTGAACTCAGTGGTATTCCTGACGATCTGTAAATTCCAGAGGTATGTCCGACGACTTTTGACCTCAGAGGTATTCCTGACGACTTTTGACCTCAGAGGTATTCCTGACGATCTGTAAATTCCAGAGATCTTTGAATTCCAGAGGTATTGCTTACAACTTTTGATCCCATAGTTATTACTGAGGACCTTTGAACTCAGAGGTATTCCTGACGATCTGTAAATTCCAGAGGTATGCCCGACGACTTTTGACCTCAGCGGTATTCCTGACGACTTTTGACCTCAGCGGTATTCCTGACGACTTTTGACCTCAGCGGTATTCCTGACGACTTTTAACCTCAGGGGTATTCCTCACAACTTTTAAATTTCAGAGATATTCTGAAGGTGTTGCAAATAAAAATTAAACAACTTGATATTCTATTTAGGTCTATCAGAATACGAGAGTGTTACCGCCCCAATGTACATTCTGCCACCCAATCATAAAATTGAAAGACTTCGACAACCAAAATATGTTACCACCAAATTCAACAGTAGTTCTGGCAAAGTTTCGGCAGACACGTCAAACGCCTCCGAGAAACATAATGAAGGTTTGATAAATTCATTCGCCATGCGTGAGATGATTCCGTGTTCAAATCGAGTGAACTTTTTAATTTAAGCTTAAATGGCGTATTTTCGCAGTAAATTGAGTGCTGAATATTTATTTATCCACATAATTTATTTATCACACACAATCATTTATTTTTATTTAATTGAATTTACAAAGGGGCTTTTCCTAAGCTTTTTAGAGCTTCTAAGAAAAGTGAATAAGTTCGCCATAATATTTACTACGAACAATATGCTATTTATTTCATAACGCTTTTATCGAGAAGTTTTTGTAGTCTAGTCTAGGTTAGTGAAAATTTCACATACTCCGATTTGTGTGTCCATTTTTCGTTTCTTAGGGGTTTTTGGCTCCACAATCAAAAATATAGGGTGCCATTTAAAAAAACAAAGCTGATCTTAAAATATCACTGAACGAGACTTTGGAGAAAAATATTAAGTCCACCATTAAATTCCCCCTCCCTAAAAATAAGGGCCCCCCCTTTCTAGAGTTTCCGATTGAACTTGTGTAACCCAACCGTATATACCTACCCACTAGTGGATCAAGATTTTCAAAATTGAAAAGTCCTTAACACCAACCCATAACATATCACTTTTTTTTTAGTTTTTACAACAAACCGCTAAAAAGATAAAAATCATTTTTCAAAAACTCAATATTGGGCCCCCTGGTTCCTCCCCCGGGTGGGCCCCAGGGCCCTAAAAATTATACAGCAAATTTCCTACATGTCCTAAACATGTAAATTGTGGCTTGTATCACGTAATAAAGAAACATACATATACAAGTGCATTTCGGGATGTATACCGGGGTCAAAAGTGGAGTTCACTAACGTTCACAATTATACATACATACACATATACAAGTGCATTTCGGGATGTATACCGGGGTCAAAAGTGGAGTTCACTAACGTTCACAAATATGAAATTTGGAGCGGAAGATACTCTTTTTCCTCAAAAGCTCGAGGGCTAATACTTATAGTATTAGCTCTCGAGTGTGAATGTCTGAGTAGATAACTTAGATCAGTTTGCTGCGACAAGCCTATGCTTCGTCCACGTTTTAGTCGCGCTAAAACCAAGTGTGGAGTGGTGTGCTCATAGTTTTGTTTCTAACATCGTGTGCTTCATTTTTCTGAATTTTTTATACAGTCAATATAACTGCCACCAAAGACTTTATTTTAGGGTTCTGTATCCATCAACTAACATTGTGAGGACGCTAAACCCTATCCTCGATCTTGCACCCAGTTAAAGGAACGTACTTACTACGTTTAGACATTTTTACTTTCCTTATCCTATAAAGAGGAAAGTATTGTAATGGGCTGAAATTTTCGATGTCGAGTTTTCAATGCCAAAACACGTTTTGGGGTCCTTAGAGCCCAAATCTCGAGTTTCAGCCATTGGTCCGTGTGTGTGTGTGTGTGTGTGTGTGTCTGTCTGTGAACAAGATATCTCAAGAACGGCAAGTGCTAGAGACTTGAAATAGGTTATGTATGTCATTTCTATGCCATGAATGGCAAAATAATTTTTTGAATACACCGTTGGTCTTTTTTATGCCGTTTTTTTTTAGCAGTTTCCGCATATCCTGCTTAAAATGAGAACGGTAATAGCTAGAACTTTAAACTTGATGCCTATTCATATCAATTTTATACAAGAAATTGAAAAATACGACTTAGGTTGAAGTGTAATATATTGTTGGCCGCTAATTAGCGGTTGAAAGCCGCTTTTTGGCGGTTCTGCCTAAACCCAGAATGGAAAGAGCTAGAACTGGTGCTTATTATTTGTTTATTGTGTTCAACAACCGCTGTGGTTGTTGACACATTACAATTATACCTGAAATAAATAAGTAAATTAGAATAATTGATAAATAATAATTAAACCTGAAAGAATAGTGTAGGTACAAATTAGAATACCTGTGTAAAAAAATACGTAAGGTTAAANCATTCAGCAACACATTAGCGTTTTGAATGAGATAGCATTTAGCAACTCATTACCGTTTTGAATGAGATAGCATTCAGCAACACATTAGCGTTTTGAATGAGATAGCATTTAGCAACTCATTAGCGTTTTGAATGAGATAGCATTCAGCAACACATTAGCGTTTAGAATGAGATAGCATTCAGCAACACCCATACCCTTTCATAATTTATAATGTAAAGGAAGGGGGTGTGGGAGGCTTTCATTTCAAGAAAAGGGAGCGCGGTACCAAAATGTTTGGGAACCCCTGCTGTAGAGCTTACCACAAATACCTTTCATAAGGGTGATAAGCGATTTTATAAGCGTGATGATTTTTTTATTTACGTATTTCTATTTAGTCTCAGGATTGGGAATTATTTAGGGGCCCGTGCCCCCCCTCTCATTAGGATAAAAGACGCAGCGGATCACCATTCATTTGATATTTTTTTAAAAAAAATTACGTAATTAGGGGAAATTTGAGAAACACCGCCCGCTTAAAAAAACTAGGGGGGGGCTCGTGACCCCCGTGCCCTCCCCTATATTCGCGCATGCTAGGGGGGCCCTGTAACTTTTAGAATTCTGATCCTAGCGATAGAAAAGTAGTATTATTATCCTTAATAATATAACATTCAGTCCCTGTAAAGACCATGTTGGGCCTTACCACAAAGAAATTCCATATACATATATATAAATATTTTTTTTTTTTTTTTTTTTTTTTTTTTTAACCTTTCAAATATATTTTTATTGTTGAATATAACAAAAATAAACAAATAAATAAGAAAAAATATATTTGATACTCCCACTTCTAAAGATTTGGGAAGAGTATTTCCAAATCTTGTGTCAAAGTGGGGGGTGTGTCAAAGTGGGGGGTTTTGTTTTGTTGTCCAGTTTTGTTGGGAGTTCTAGACATTTGAAGAGGTGATCAACATCGTGTGGTGCCCCACCGATCTTGCACAGGAGGGTTCACGACGATCGGTTCTACGCCAAGTACACATGGCAGCAGAAATGTCTCCGTCCAAGGATGGTCACATCCTCTTCCGACTACTTTCACTCACCCCTAACCTTTGGTAGAATATGCCTCATTAAACTGACCCAGTGGTAGCCTTCCACCAAGAGTTGACCCAATTTCAACATTTATTGGAAATATGTTTCATTTTGGTTTATTATTTTCAATAATGAATCTTTGGAATCGTCACGAAAAAATAGGCCCCCTCAAAATTTGATATTTTGCGTTTCAAGGTACGTAGAATCCAAAAATCGAATAAAAAAAATCCGTTTGTCACTTTGGCCACTTAACGTTGACCGATTTTAATTAGATTTGGTATTTAGGTCATTCGGGGTCTAATTATGGCCCAACACTTTTCGTCACTGTTAGACCCCAACTTGGACATATCAAATTTCATCAAAATCGTGGAAGTGCCGCGGTCGTTCTACAGTGGTATGAAGGCATCGGATGTTGTGGATTTTTGATTCGATTTTTGGTGGATTCTACGTATCTACCTTGAAACGTAAAATATCTAAATTTTTGAGGGTTATTTTTTTTTTTNTTTTTTTTTTTTTTTTTTTTTTTTTTTTTTTTTTTTTTTTTTTTTTAGCCAGTAAACTTATATTACACATCGGCAAAATTTTATTTATTTGTCATTACATCATTACAGGGTTTTCGTTCGTCGTAAGTGACAATTTTGCCGTTTAGCGTTGAGCAAAATAAGTTTGTGTAGTTCTGATCAGTCATCTGGGATCCATTTGGCTTCCGAAAATTGGATTTGGTATCTAACAGTAGACTTCTACATTACAAGAAATGAAAATGATTAAAAAACACTTGACTTTATGTTCTACTATTTGAATATATTATTCGATACGCGTATTTCGGATTTTACTCCATTATCAAGAATGATTCATTCTCGATAATGGAGTAAAATCCGAAATACGCGTATCGAATAATATATTAAAATTGTAGAACATAAAATCAAGTTTTTTTAATCATTTTAATTTCTTGTATTTGATAGTTCTATCAAGTGCCCTAAAGGTTTTCTTCCTTTGATTTTTATGGTAACAAGTAGTTAAAACCTTAAAATTATTGATCATTTTTATAATGTTCATTCTTGATAATGGAGTAAAATCCGAAATACGCGTATCGAATAATATATTTAAATTGTAGAACATAAAGTCAAGTGTTTTTGAATCATTTTCATTTCTTGTATTTGATAGTTCTGCCAAGTGTCCTAAAGGTTTTCTTTCTTTGACTTCTACATTATTGAGATAGATACTTCTACATTATTGTTAGATAGTTCGAAAAATACAAAGAAAAAAAATCATGTGTTTCTGTGGTAGGTTTTTTATGTACTGTACTAAGATTGACAGAGTATTTTTTTTATTTTTTATTTCAGTATCGACCAAGTCAGTGGACATTAAAACGTGGGGAAGCAAGATACACAGCTGCTACTATTCATATGTAATTATCACATCACAATACTCACTCACAAAGATAAAAGAACACAAAGTACATAATTGGAATATAGTAGTTACTAGGTATACATTATCAATTGGGTATGAAGAATAATTTACGAGTAATTTTAAGAATTTTTTTTTTTTTGTATAGAAATTCTTTCACTCACAATTTTAACAATTTTGACGCAACAATCAAAACGATGGTGATGGTCAAAATTGAAAAATAATTAATTGACTTTCAACTTGAGAAAAATAAAATATTTAAAAAGAAATCCTAAATATATATTTTTTAAAAAATATTTAAAAAGACAATGTTAGAATTTCTACTCTAAACACAGCAGAGTCAAAATCAGCCTGACGAAGATAGTCTGAGTACTATTGAAATCTTGCTCGATCTATACCAGTAATAACATCTCATACTCTGAACACCGTAGAGTCAACATCGGCCTGACGATGAAAGTCGGAGTATTGTCTTTTTAAATATTTTGAAAGAATACTTTCTCTGACGTATTATGCGAGGATTAGCTACCTAATGGGACAGTTGTGTCCAATTTTGTGTTACAAATTTGAAAAGTTTTTTTTATTATTGAACTGGTTGCAGGTCTCTATTGAGACTCATTACAATTATCACTGCGGCCTTTATTATATTGAACTGGTTGCAGGTTTCTTTTGAGACTGATTGCAATTATCACTGCGACTTTTTTTTTCGATTCAAATCAACAGCCTCCTGGTTACTCAACCGCCTTAACCGACTTAGCTACAGAGTCTGTTTTAGGGTAGACTGATCCGCCATCGATGAAATATTACACAATGATTGACAGAATGTGTAATTGGGATGGCCCGAAAAAGTGGAATTTTTGATTTCCGAAATTAAATAGGTCGGACAATTTGTGAAGTTATATTGATAAGAGATTTATCAACTTATTGGATATTTCCTGAAATGGAAAAATCTTCTTTTTTGTTATTCCCTAACATGAAATACTTATATAAGTAAGTATAGACTCCTTTGTTTTTACCAAAAGGGGTCATACAAACAACACATCGGTCATCGGTTCATCCGATCTACTTAAAGAAGAAAAAGATTTTTAAAAGGTCTTGTATTTTTTTATTGCATGGCAGATGGCAGCACATCGAGTTTCATGTAACGTTCAAGGTTGATGTATTGGGGCCTCATTTTAAAATTCAATAAAATAATATGTTTTCTGTTTGTTTTTCGTATATCACTGTCAAGACCGAAAATCCCGGGATTGGATGGCGAATCCCAGGATCAAAATTTCAGCCATTTTCGGGCGGGATCCCGAAATCCCGGGCTCGTAATCCCTAGGCACGACCCTTATATTTATCTCTGGGACCTATCAGAATTCAAAAATTGCTTGCGGAACAAAAGTTATAAGCACTCCAGGAATATTCTGTATATTTTGTAAATGTTTTTTGTGTTATGTCAAAAAAAAAAAAAAAAAAAAATGGGTGTGTGTACTTATGTACGTGCGTGAGAAGTTATACTTCTTTTTTAAAATTAAATTTAGAAATATTTCAAAAAAACTGAACTTTTTTGCTGTCACCCTCCATTGTTTGTCCCTACTTGGTGTAGCTTAACATTAGAGGGATGGAACCTAGACAAAAATCTTCCCAACTTTCTCGCTTTGAGTTGATATATTATGTAGTCGCGACTAATTTCGAGAAAGAATCGAGAAACTCGAAAATCGTGAACTTTTTTGCTGTCACCCATCCATTGTTTGCCCCTACTCGGTGCAGCTGAACATTAGAGTTGCAAAATATGTCCTAAATGAAGAAGTAAGATGTTAACTAAAACTTTCTCGCTTTGAGTTGACATATCGTCGCGACAAATTTCGAGAAAGAATGTCATTTAGGTCGAAAAAGTTGAACTTTTTTGAGGTCACCCATCCATTGTTTGTCCCTACTCGGTGTAGCTTAACATTAGAGTTACAAAATATGTCCTAAATGAAGAAGTAAGATGTTACCTAAAACTTTCTCGCTTTGAGTTGACGTATCGTCGCGACAAATTTCGAGAAAGAATGTCAATTAGGTCGAAAAACGTGAACTTTTTTCTGTCACCCATCCATTGTTTGTCCCTACTCGGTGTAGCTTAACATTATAGGGATGGGACCCAGACAAAAAAGACGCTTTCGCGTCACGGAAAAATAAAATTTCACTCTCAACATTTTTTCATAACGCGCCTAAAGAAGTATAACTTCAAAAAAAAAAAAAANAAAAAAAAAAAAAAAAAAAAAAAAAAAAAAAAAAAAAAAAAAATGGGCATTATAGCATGACAAGGTTTTTTTTTATAAATATTTCAATATCACTGTATGTGCTAAAGGTTTCAAAAACATTGTATACTACCGGAAGATCAATGATTATGTCAGATTGTCTGGTCACCTTATGTGTTAGTAAATCTAACACTTGATTCGTGTTAGCTGGATTGATTTCGGTCATTTCAACATTCATCTTGCCAGATCGATAATAGATCAATCATTTTTTGTTTTTATCATTTTCGATACAATGTCCCCTTGTCACTCCAGTATTCAACTTGTTAGGCCAATAGTCGATCAATGCAATCACTANTCACTAGACTAAAATTGGATCATTCAATCATTCTTAGATCAAATTGTTATCCGGTGACATTGATATTTGCCAAACCGATTTTCGATAATCGAATAATTGGTCACTAGACTAATATTGGATCATTCAATCATTCTTAGATCAAATTGTTATCCGATGACATTGATATTTGCCAGACCCATTGTCGATAATCGAATAATTGGTCACTAAGACTGATATTGGATCATTCTTAGATCAAATTGTTATCCGATGACATTGATATTTGCCAGACCGATTTTCGATAATCGAATAATTGGTCACTAGACTGATAATGGATCATTCAATCTTTCTTAGATCAAATTGTTATCCGATGACATTGATATTTGCCAGACCGATTTTCGATAATCGAATAATTGGTCACTAGACTGATAATGGATCATTGTTCGATCAAATTGTTCTCCGGTGACATTGGATATTATACGTCTGGTTTGTGATATTTTATATTCGCAAACACCTTGCAGAGCTTATTGTTATACTATTTTATTTTTAATTATTCTTTCACTTAATTAAATTGTGTTTTTTTTAGTAATATTTTTTCAAGGTGCTAATTATTTTCTTGGTAGGTATCTGATCCCCGCAACCCAAATATCTTCTATTCTCTCTGATTAAAATTATAAAGTCGCGTCCACACTATGCCGAATGAGCGGTCTATGCCAGGTGGCACCGGCGCGTAGGTTTGGCATGACGACCACATTGTTTGTGTGTATAAGTTCCGAGTGAAACCGAAAGAATTACTTTTAACACCACAAAACCTCAACAACTTCTTTTCAACTGCATCTACCGGTCAACTGAAGGCAATCTGTGGATTGTTTTCAGTGCGATTCGGCTTTCTTTGGAGACCTACCTGTTTTGGGTTGCATTCGGTTCAGATTTCGGCACGTCTGAAAGTTACAATTCTAAGAATAATTCAGCTTTACCAATCGGCCATCGATGGCTATCGGCATAGTGATTACGCGCCTTAATAATGTGCTGAATTTTCTAACCAAGTTCCAAACATTGTGCAATGCTGAGCATGTCGATTCAAGCTAACCTTTGTATTAATTTTACAAGTGCTGATCGTGTGACTGTATATAAGATTTATGCTTTTGGGCATAAAATGCTGATGTCAAGAGACACTTGCTATTTGTATTTACTTATTTCATAAAGTAAATAATGCTGATGTCAAGAGACACTTGCTATTTGTATTCACTTATTTCATAAAGTAAATATATAGATTTACTTTATGAAATAAGTGAATACAAATAGCAAGTGTCTCTTGACATCAGCATTTTATGCCCAAAAACATAAATCTTACAATATTAAGACATTGCATTGTATCCAAAGTCGGATCGCCTTTGAATTAGCTCCAAAAGAGCGCATCATTAGAATTAAAGAAGCTGTGCTATTTAGAATACACTTCACAAGGGTGTCAATAATTAATATTCACATTTAACATTAGAGTTACAAAATATGACCTAAATGAAGGAGTAAGATGTCACCTAAAACTTCATCGCTTTGAGTTGATATGTCTTCGCGACAAATTTCGAGAAAGAATGTCATTTAAGTCGAAAAACGTGAACTTTTTTGAGGTCGCCCATCCACTGTTTGTCCCTACTCGGTGTAGCTTAACATTAGAGTTGCAAAATATGTCCTAAATGAAGGAGTAGATGTTATTAATTTTACAAGTGCTGATCGTGCTAACTTTTGTATTAATTTTACAAGTGCTGATCGTGTGACTGTATATAGATTTATTTTATGAAATAAGTGAATACAAATAGCAAGTGTCTCTTGACATCAGCATTTTATGCCCAAAAACATAAATTTTACAATATTAAGACATTGCATTGTATCCAAAGTCAGATCGCCTTTAAATTAGCTCCAAAAAAGCGCATCATTAGAATTAAAGAAGCTGTGCTATTTAGAATACACTTCACAAGGATATCAATCTATATATATAAAAGAGAAACACACTCACTTAACACTCATCGCGATTTCTCCGCACTGGTACGTCCTAGGAGGCTGAAATTTGGCATGTAGGTCGCACTTAGGTATGCGATGCGCACTAAGAAAGGATTTTTAAATTTTCGAATTGGGGCGCCCGCCGCGGGGGAATAATAATTAATATTCACATTTCTTAACTTTTAATGTAAATGGGTTTGTATTTAAATGGATAGATATGATTATTAATAATAAAGACAATATCGATTTTAAAATTTTTAATTTGTGGCGAGCTTTCAATAGTTCTCAGACTATCATCGTCAGGGCGATAGATAAGGTTTCAAATTTAAGGAGTATATTTTTAATGTCAATAAGGAAGGGTTCCGTGGAGCCCCATTTTTTTTCGGTGTTGTATTTGATCGTACCTCGACGTACACCGAACTTGTTTCATTCTCTCTCAATATCAATTCAAAGCGAGAAAGTTTTAGTTGACCGTTTGGTCCTTAAACCGGGTTTGGGCAAATACAGTTTAGAAAATACTAATCACTTAGAACGGCCATGTCGCCAGGGCTATGTTTATGTCCCTGGCGAAAGCAGTGTTTCTTAAAGGCTACAATATACAGGGTTCACACCAGGGGCGTACACAAGGGGGGAAGGCTGGCCGGTTATAGCCCCCCCCCCCGGAAATTTTCTTCGAGATAAGCCATCAAATGTGAAACGCGAGTGTATATCATCAAACCCTGTGCTTCTTTTTCAATGTCACGCAGAAAATACTTTTTGGGAAAGGTGTTTCATACTTACATAATAATGTTAGGGCGATTTAACTTTTTTCTTCATATTTTCAAATTTTAAGTATCTTGCTTTCTGGGTTTGGGGGATTTTTAATCTTATTTAAAATTTTAGGAGGTTTAATATTGAGAATAATTTGGTTTGGGAGATTTTTAATATTATTTAGAATTTTAGGAGGTTTAATATTGAGAATAATTTGTTTTAAACTTAAATTTACCGGAATAGAGTTAGAAAACAAGAGAAGAATAAAATAAAATTTCAATAATGAACCTTTGGAATCGTCCTATCTGGGTTCTAATTGTGCCCCGAAACTTTTGGGTGCAATCGAATACACCCTTGGCAATTTTTGCCGCTTTTTAGCGTTTTTTTTTAAAAAAAAGTATTTAGAGTACATCACCTAATAGGCAGAGGTGCAGAAACGGTAGGCCGCCCCGGATGCCGGTCCTATAGGGCTTTGCTACGCTTTTATCTCTAGAAACATTCGATTATCGGGGGGTTGTATAGCCCCTCTTAAACCCCCCGATTTAGACTTTGTTTACATTATCTCTCTGTGAAACCAGATGGGTTCAACACCGCGACGATGTTACGGTACCTACTTGGTTTGCCCAGCCCCCCCCGAAAAAAAAATCCTGTGTACGCCCCTGGTTCACACGAACATATAACCCGCCCCTCGCCCAAAAAATCTCTATTGTCTTTTAAAAAACAAAATAAAAAAAAAATAAAAAAATAGCAAGAATCCTAGCAATGCACGGGTGAAAAAATCTAAAAAAAAAATTAGGCTGTCCGTGGATAATTACCTAATACGAGGTGTGGCAATTAGTTCTCCCACATTTGAAAGAGCTGGTAAATAAAAACGAAATGAGATATTTGAAAAATTATTTTGCATTCTGTAAGCTTGTGTATTCTATTTTTTTTTCATCTATGTTTCGTATATAATGTCCTCCAAATGACGGCCTTGGCGAGTGATGCACATTTGGAGTCTTTCGCGGAAGTTTTCAATAATTATCGTCAACATACCAGCATCAATTTGGATAATTTCTTCTAGTATTGTCTCCTTTAACTCTTCAATGGTCCTAGGACGATGTTTGAAGATCTCAGCCTTGAGGTAACCCCACAGGAAGAAGTAGCAGGGACTGAAATCGGGCGAGCGAGGGGCCCACCAAATGTCATGCCGTAAGAAGATCACGTGACCGGGGAACATGGACCGTAGCCCCATACAGCCTAAAGCTGATGATGTTGTCCTAAAGTTGTGAACCCTACTCAAAATTGTTTTTTGATCAGGAACTGGATCTGTGGAGTGCAAACAGACCGCCCTCTGAGTGGCTATAATGGATTCACTTTTTTTAAAAAAAACAGCTTGACAACGAACGCACGATGCTCGCGCGACCAATCCATTGCGACACCTAAAATCTAGATGTCATTTCGTGTTGAATATCACAAACCCCACGCTCCTCCCTCTATTACTTCCCCTCCCACGATTTTTTGAAAAGTGGGAGAACTAATTGCCGCACTCTTGTATTAAGAAAATGTCCGTTTTTTTGGTCACTAGGTAAATTCATTTTACTCCTAAATTCACTTTTTCGCTTTTAATTAATTTTAATGTTATTTTTTCATTGTATATTTATATTTTTGTTATTATTACAATAATTTATTTTAAGATAAAAGTTTTTAAAGTAGAGTCGTCTCTCGATAATTCGATGTTCGAAGGGACCAGAATTTATTTTTCGAATTATCGAGAGTTTGAAATATCGAAATGTTTGAATTAGCAAGAGAGGACACCTTTTACATATCCTCTTGAGTTCTTTGAACGATCTTGCGCAGATCTTTTGTTTACTTTCAGTGTGGTCGAAAGGGTATTTAAATAAATTTCAAATTCCTTTGCAACATCACTATTAGACACCTTTTACATATCCTCTTAAGTTCTTTTGAACGATCTTGTGCAGATCTTTTGTTTACTCTCAGTGTGGTCGAAAGGGTATTTAAAATAAATTTCAAATTCCTTTGTAACATCACTATTAGACACCTTTTACATATCCTCTTGAGTTTTTTGAACGATCTTGTGCAGTTCTTTTGTTTACTCTCAGTGTGGTCGAAAGGGTATTTAAATAAATTTCACATTCCTTTGCAACATCACTATTAGACACCTTTTACATATCTTCTTGAGTCTTTTGAACGATCTTGTGCAGATCTTTTGTTTACTCTCAGTGTGGTCGAAAGGGTATTTAAATAAATTTCAAATTCTTTTGCGACATCACTATTTTCTCGACACTTTCTATAATTTTTTTTTCTTTTTCAAGACGGACAGACCACTTGTACTTGTTAGGTGTAGGACTCATTTTTGAACGGCAATTAACAGATGATCTTGCAACTTTGAACTACAGAGTGGTCAGGGGAGTGGACTTGGAATATTTTGGTGCTGAGTGTACCAAAATGAAGGGAAAAAATGCGAAATGCATTGTGTTTATACGAATTATCGAGAGTTTTGCTAAGGACCTGACAGTGCCTTCAAATTATCGAAGCAGGGGCGGATCCACGAGGGGAAAACTGGGGGAGAGTTCCCCCCCCAAAAAAAAAGTTCTTGCAAAAGGCAACTCGTATGAATATCTAATTTTCAATACATTTTTCGCTGCATTCTAACATAATATATCACAACAGAGTTTAGTTGAAAATCTCTTTTCGTTTGTAGAATTCACCTTGCTCTGGTAATATTATGAAGGGAAAAAATGTGCAAAATGCATTTTGGTACTGAGTGTACCAAAATGAAGGGAAAAAATGTGCAAAATGCATTTTGGTACTGAGTGTACCAAAATGAAGGGAAAAATGTGCAAAATGCATTTTGGTACTGAGTGTACCAAAATGAAGGGAAAAAATGTGCACAATGCATTTTGGTATTGAGTGTACTAAAATGCATTGATCGAGAGTTTTGATAAGGACCTGACAGTACCTTCAAATTATCGAAGCAGGGGCGGATCCACGGGGGGAACTGGGGGTAGAGTCCCCCCCCCAAAAAAAAAAGTTCTTGCAATAGGCAAATCATATGAATATCTAATTTTCAATAAATTTTTCGCTGCATTACAACATATATCACGACCGAATTCAGTTGAAAATCTTTTTTCACTTGTAGAATTCACCTTGCTGCTGGTATATTATGACATTTTTTGACACATTATTACCAATAAATGCATTTTATTTCCTTATTCCCCCCCCCCCCCCAANCCCCCCCCCCCTAAAAGTTTACACTGCATTGTAATCTTAATTAGAAATTTGTGTGAACCTATGTACCATGTACCTATATATGAGGGTTTGTCTGTTACAATACAACAGCCCAAACGGTAGCAGATAGCAACAAATTGATGGGAATCGACCCCAGGAAAAGTATCAGAACTAAAATATCTCAAGCCGTTTTTGAGTTACTGCCAAATTTATAATTTATTCACCAAAATCGGACAGTCACGGTCCGATATCTTAAAATTTGTCGCGACAACATATCAACTCAAAGCGAGAAAGTTTTAGGTGACCATTTAGTCCTTATTTTAGGACATTTTCTGCAAAGTTATGGTCAGCCATTCCAGAGTTACGAGTTCGAAACCGGGAACGGACAAAATAAAATTTAGAAAAAACAAAAAAGTTAGAATGGCCTTGCCTCTATGGCCCCTTGGCGAAACGTATAAATCTTGTTTTTTTAAAGGTTGCAATATACAGGGTAATCACAAACCTATACTCCCCCCCCCCCCCCCACAAATTCCAATGTCCGTAAAAAATAGCAATATAATATATAAGAATCGTAGCGAAGCACAGGCGAAACAGCTAGTTAAAAATATGTATATGCTAGAAATATGAAGAAGGGAGGGGTTTCCAAAAAAATCGAAAACTAGTGACCGAACATTTTTGAGGGTTTCCAAAAAAATCGAAAACTAGTGACCGAACATTTTTGAAAGTCCTACGTGACGACACTTCGTGTGATCACGGAAAACATATTTATACCAATTTAAGATAATGAACAATGAAAATTGACGTTTGTCTGATCACAGAAAACATATTTATACCAATTTGAGATAACGAACCATGAAAATTGACGTTTTTCTGATCACGGAAAACATATTTATTTCAATTTGAGATAACGAACCATGAAAATTGACGTTCGTCTGATCACGGAAAACATATTTATAACAATTTGAGATAACGAACCATGAAAATTGACGTACGTCTGATCACGGAAAACATATTTATTTCAATTTGAGATAACGAACCATGAAATTCTGAATCTCATTTTTATAATAAAGATGAAACGTGTTTTTCTTATACACGACGCTAACTGAAAAAAAAATAATAACTTATCAATCGGTTCCAGACTTTTATTTACATGATTGAGGGCATAATAGAGAAAGAAATGGGATAGATTTATCGTTTAATTAGTTCTCACTTTTGAAGATTCGTATCTTAAAATCAGGGCCGGATTAATCTTCCGCGGGGCCCGTAGCACTTTCACAGAGCTGGCCCCCTACACCCCCGCCCGAATATCCGAATCTCGAAAATTTCATCTTACGCACTACGCAGAACTGAACTAAACTCTCTTTCCCCCCCCCNCACAATATACCTAATACAAAATTTGGAGGTGAGGGACTCAAATCATCCTAGAGACCGGGGGTGCGAAACCTGGGCAGTAAGTACATTTTAATGCAATGTTTATCGAGGTACGATATCTAATTTGTTAAAATCTGATGTAGAGCTTACCAAAAATGCCTTTCATAAGGGTGATAAACGATTTTATAAGCGTGATGACGAAAAAAATGTTCCATGACGGATGACAGAATTTTTGTCGTTTTTTTATTTACGTAATTTCTATTTAGTCTCAGGATTGGGAATTATTTAGGGGCCCGTGCCTCCTCATCACTCAATTGGATAAAGGGACACAGCGGATCACCATTCATTTGATTCTTTTTTTAAAAAAAATTACGTGATTAGGTATAATGAAATTTGAGAAACACCGCCCGCTTAAAAAAACTGGGGGGGGGCACGTGTCCCCCCTGCCCTCCCCTATATCCGCGCATGGTCAAAGAGAAAACACTCAAAGCAAAAATGAAATTATCAATTCTGGTTTATTTTTTTAAACAATAAACATTTGAGTTCGATCACGAAAATTAAAATACTCCCCTCCCCCCCTCTTCAAAAATTGATATTTTGCGTTTCGAAGTAAGTACAAAAGCGAATTGAAAAAAATCGCTTAGGGTGTACTGATATTATTGAAATTTCGGTACCATTTGTGGTCTAAATGGCCACCGAATCTTTTTACTTGACACTCTCAAGGAAATTCTCCCTCAAAAATTGATAATTTACGTTTGAAGACAGGTACAAAAATCGAATTAAAAAAAATCCGTTTGTTCGCTGTCCATTGGAGGTGGCAATTTTGCCACTTCGGGTTTCCTGATTTTATTAAAATTTGATATATAAAGGTCCCATTTCGGGTCTAAACGGTCACTGTAACTTGGTGTTTTTTTCTAATGGGGAGACTAATTTTTTTGCCTTTTGATTACACAAATACATGCACCCTAGTTTACCCTCAATCATATTATTAATGAATTTATTTCAAGTGCCTTTTATTTCTTTTAAATTTTAATTAATTAATTCTGTTATAATCACTTACTAATTATATATACATCTTAAATGGGGTTTCTTTTTTTTCTTTCAATTTTATCAACAGCGGACTTGTTTGCCACGTCTTCACGATGGCTGGATGGTTCCATACACCAGGACTACCTGATTGTAGGCATATATTCACATTTTCAGCCAAAGACCATAACGAATAGAACAGAAGGTTTGGAAATTTCGGGTTCTGGAATCCGAACCGATATCTTTCGATATTGCTGATATTGATATTTCCTTTGCGATAATATCGCGATATCGATACCGGAAAAAATATCGATGTACCAGACAAATAGGTAGTATTAATTTTTTTTGGAGCAAGTTACAAACTTAAAAAAAGATTTTTTAAATTATATTATAATTTAAGAAGTATTTTTAAACGTTTTAGGGGTGGGAGATTAATTAATTCACTTTAATTTTAATTTATTTTGAAAAAAAAAAACCTTTTTCTTCCGTATTTATTGAACTATTTGAATATATTGCACTGAAGCAGACATAGTTGTACCAACGTGAAAAAAGTCCAGTGCAAGTTTGTTTATTTTATCATTATAAGCGTTAAGATGAACGTGCCCCTCAAGAGAGGTTATTTCATATCCTTTCGCTTTTTTTTCATAATTTACCAGCATTATTAATGACATACCCCATTTAAAATATCAGTGATTTTTACCAAAAGCCCATTTCCTATCC
>JAAEEI010039856.1:0-26570 GCA_012654025.1 Pachypsylla venusta
GTACCTTTACCAACAAAAGAGTCGGTAAGGGTAAAGGAGAAACAGTTTTTGGACATTCGGGACGGGGGTTTTTACCCTCCATTATTAGCTGGAAACTTAAAAACCAACTAACACATGATCTTACCCAGCCTGTGAGAGGTGAACGTACACTCACCCACTAAGAAAAACCTCTCTAGACTTTGTTTAACTTCAGACTAGTGTAGACAGCCTCACTTGGTTGAGGCGGTGGATTCGTAACCAGGAGGCTGTTGGTTCGAATCTAACTCCATCCCCGCCACTGATCACAATATATAGATCTAAATAAAGGTCGCAGTGATAATTGCAGTCTCAATAGACCAGTTAGTCAGGGGCCCATTTTGTATTAAAGAAATAATGTAGAGATGGGCTAGTCATCCACGAGTCGACTCATAACTGGACTCACTCACGAGTCGAATCATCTTTTTGAAATGAGTTGACTCTTCAAAGAGTCGACTTACGAGTAGATTTTTTTTTGTTGACTGATAAAGATAATAAAGGGAGAAATATTTTTCCGGGTTTTTGTTGTTTACTGAAGGAAAATGTTCTTTTATTTTGGTGATGTCTTTTTAATGTATTCACCGAAGTTGGGGAAGTTCATTTGGTAGATGCCCCTTTTGTCAATTGGTTTTATTATGTCTTTCTGATCAAAATAAGGCGTTTTTGAAAATTGTCACTCGATGCGAGTCGAGATCGAGAGTCGACTCATTGAGTCGACTCAGATTTGTGAGTCGAGTCGAGGCATGTCGATTCACCTAAGTGAGTCGAAAATCCCATCCCTAGAAATTACATTTCTCGAATATAGGAGCGCTGCAAAAAATGTAACAGTGTTGCCAATTTTTTTTTTTTTTTTTTTTTAATTTGGCTTAACGTCTCTTTAACATCTATTGGTCATTCAAGACGGGGGTTTTACCCTCTATTCGCTGGAAACTTGCAAACCAGTTACCCATATTGACCTCACCAAGCCTGAGTTGGGCCGGAAAAATGAGCGAACGTGGTGTTCCCAAGCGGTCAACCATCCAAGTACTGACCACGCCCGACGTTGCTTAACTTCAGTGATCTGACGGGAACTGGTGTATTCAATGTGGTATGATCGTTGGCTTTGCAAATTTCTAATCGTCAAGATTTCAAAGGGACAAGTAGGATCCCAGTAAAATAGAAAACTTCGAGTTAAAAAAAAATGGATAACTTCAAATTTTATCGCTATATTAATAAGAACATTGAAACAAGCCTAAATTAGTGTACATATTAAACGATATATCGTGAAAATATATCGATATATGAAACGATATATCGTGAAAAATATATCGATACATCGGAAGAAAATATATCAATCGATTTTCGATATGTCGTGCCATCCCTACTAAATATTATAAGGAGTTTTTTTCGGTGTGAAGTCGCATAATGGCCATGCTACCTTAACGGGTTCCACAGTTCAGAGAACTAGAAATTTGTTTTTAAATTTTGAACTTTAACAATACTGGGCCACCTGCCACCAGGTCTGTTGTCAGATAATAAATAATTCTACACATGGCAATAGAAAGTATGTCTCGTCAAGAAATCAGAGTTGATCCGGTTGTATGTACGAGTAATTATTTCTATTTATATCAGACCAGTTCGTCACTGCAAATATAACTTTCCATAAGCAAACATCAGATTGTATGACAGCAGGGCCGGCTCAAGAAAATTTGCCGCCCCGTGAATATAATATTTAATTTGTTCGTTAATTAATTTTTTATAAAAAATAATAAACAACATATTGATAGTACCTACGTTATTGCACTAATAATAAAAGGTGTAAAATACGTGTGTGCAAAAAAATAAATATAAAAATGGGGGGCCCGGAGCACGACTTTGTGCCCGGGCCCGGGAAAGCTCTGAACGGTCCTGCTCACTGCCTTGCGCCTAGATAAAGTGATATAAAATGAAGATTGTGTATTAATAGGTACAATTAATTCTGCATGACCACCCACACACACATCTCAAGTGAGTGAGTGAGTCAATTTGAAATTGTTTATTTTATAATTTTAATTATGCATCATGATTATTGTACTTGTTAGAATAAGCATTATTTATTAAATCTTATAAGACTATAGACGTAATGACGTCAATGTTGGAGCATATTAGAAAGAAATGCACCAGCATTAATCTCAAGGTCGTACCAATTAAACTCAAGGTCGTACAAGGTCGTGGGGGGGTCCATGGGCCCCCCGAAATCTCTGTTGTTGTTTTTTAATGAAAATACTCTATTTTGCCAACACCACCACCAACAATAACAAACAACAAAAACAACAACAGCAACAACACCATCAAAAACAATAACACCAAAAACAACAACAACAACAAATCATTTTCAGGTGTTAGTCCTGGCTTGACTGTAAATCCTTCGCCCCCCCCCCCCGAAAAAAAATCTTGTATACGGCCCTAAACCCTACACCAGCATTAAACAGAATGCTCTCTGGGTATTCAGCTAATTAAATGAACATAGTGAATGTTCATACCAAATTTCTCAGTGTTTAAGCGGTCACCTTGTAAACAGGAGAGCGTGAGTTCGATTCCCGGCAGAGGCAAGATTTTTTGCTCATTAATTTGAATATTTGACCACATAAAAATAGAGCTCTAAGGATGAGGGGTTAAAAAATATCTCTGGCATTCACCTCACCTAGTGGTAACCTTTTACTAAAAGAGTCAATTTTTTCCTACGTGTTTATGCACCAAGTAAAGTAAAACCTCGACGTTGCTTAACTTCAGTGATCCTACGTGCACTGATGTATTCAACGTGCCATAGACGTTGGCTATACATAAAAAATCATCAAAACATACAAATAGACAAATAAACAAAAAGAGGATAAGACGATTGTTTATGAACAACAAACTAAATAACAAACACAGATGGTCCCCTGGGATCGAACCCAACCTTATTTTGCTTCAGGACACGGATTGACCCAGTCGGAAGTACGCGTAGGATCAAACTAAATGAATATTATTAATCATCGGACCCCTCTATATCCTCCTTTTGATTTTGCCGCCCTAGGCGGTTGCCTAGTTCGCCTATATGGTAAAGCCGGCCCTGATGACAGGCAGTGGCGTTTTATGACTATTTCATATCCCGCTGAAAATAAAATTCCATTTTGATTTTGCCGCCCTAGGCGGTTGCCTAGTTCGCCTATATGGTAGAGCCAGCCCTGATGACAGGCAGTGTCGTTTTATGACTAAAACTTAAATGGGGTTGTAATAATGAACTCCAACTAAGATTGTATTATGTAGGAATAAGATACATAATATAATCTTAGTTGGCGCCTCTACAGGGGCATATCTACCCTTAGAGAGACCCAGAGTCTTGGGGTGCTCACAAACAGCCGCATACTTATCGTATTCCATAGCACACATCTTAATATATAACCCTCTCGCGCCCCCAAAATTTGGTGAATTATCTAATTTTGCTTCTGTCCCCTCTTAGTATTTTTGTTGATTTCAGAGCATTGTGTGAAAGGTTCTTTACCCTTACAGCTAATACTAAGCGGGGGCAGAAGCAAAATTAAATAACTCACCAACTTTCTTAGCAAGTTTGCTATTACGGGCGCGAGAGGGTTAAATCAGAAATTTGTGTGTACCTATGTATGAGGGGTTGTTTGTTACAATACCATAGCTTAAACGGTAGCAAATTGCGAAAAATTGATGGGAATGGACCCCCCCAAAATCAGGGTCTACGACCCCAGAAAAATTATCAGAAATAAAATATGTCAAGCCGTTTTCAGGTTACGACGAAATTTCCAATTTCTTCTCCAAAATCGGACAGTCACGGTCCGATTTCTTGAATTTTGTCGCGACAACATATCAACTCAAAGGGAGAAAGTGTTAGGTGTCTCTTTAGTTATTATTTTAGGACATTTTTTGCAAAGGTAGTGCCAGCCATTCCGGAGTTACGAGTTACGAAACCGGGAAAAATGAAATTTAGAAAATACTAAAAAGTCAGAATGGCCGTGCCTCTATAAGGTTTTTAAAGGCTGCAACATACTAGCTTGACACAAACCAATACGCCCCAAAAATAGCAATAGAAGAATCGTAGCGAAGCACGGGCGAAACAGCTAGTCCTTATATATATATATGCAAGGAAAAACCAATACACATGTTCTTATGGGCAAGGCCGTACTCAGAGGGGGATCCGCCCCCCCCCCGAAATTTCAATTGTTTTTTTTTTTTTTTAAAGGATATACTCTACTTTACACGTGACCTATAATATTAAAAACAACAGCAGCAGCAACTAAATCAACAATAAAAAATATTACAATCCGTGATAATCATTTTCAGGTGTTAGTCCTCTGGCTTGGCTGTCAATGCTTCGGACTCCCCCCCCCCGCGAAAAAAAATCTTGAGTACGGCCCTTCTAATGGGAGTCCCTATAGGGATCAACCTTCTATCCAAAAATATTGGCCTAATCTTCTCCGGTCAAAAAACGTCGATCTAACCTTCCCATTCAAAAAATGTCGGTCCATAAAAGTAGAACTAAATGGCGAAATGTTTCGTGTAATATACACATTCCGTGCGTTAGGCCGGAACTTGGCCTGGCTCACTACCGTGCGCCTAGATAAAGAGATATAAAATGAAGATTGAGTATTAATAGGTACAATTAATTCTGCATGACCATCCACACACAGACGTCTCCGTGGCAGAGTGTGCATCACACTCGGCTTGCACCACGGAGCTTCCGGGTTCGAATCCCGGACGGGTCGAAAATTTGAAAAAGGTTTTTTCGAATTTTTTACTTGATCTGGTTGTGTTTGGGGGTAGCCTCCTGAGGACAATTGAGTAGCTATGGTAATAGCTCCAAGTGGTAGCATTATAAGGAAAAGTTGCCCCTTCCTTGCTGCATACTCTTGGGAATTTCTAGGGGGGGGGCAGCTGACCCCCCCTTCCTACGCCCATGTCAGCACACTTCCTAAATTAGCACTCTTAGAGTAGGCCCGAGAGATGCGATGATGTCACAGATTGCATTCTTACTTATATTATTTTAACTTTGGCTCAATCCTTTTTTGGTTACTTGTAATTCTTTAGTGGATGATGCCTACACACACTTTACAATATATTATTTTTTAAACTTGCTGTGAGTGATGGAATCAAACTAGTTATGAGTAATGAAATTGAAATGGTTTTGAGTAATGAAATCGACCTAGTTGCGAGTAATAAAATGGAACTGGCTGTGAGTAACGGAATCGAAATGGTTGCGATGAAATTCAAATGGTTGTGAGTAATGAAATGGAACTGGCTGTGAGTGATGAAATTCAAATGACTGTGAGTAATGAAATTCAAATGTTTGTGAGTAATGAAATTGAACTGTCTGTGAGTAACGAAATCGAAATGGTTGTGATGAAATTCAAATGGTTGTGAGTAATGAAATGGAACTGGCTGTGAGTGATGACATTCAAATGGCTGTGAGTAATGAAATTCAAATGTTTGTGAGTAATGAAATTCAAATGTTTGTGAGTAATGAAATTGAACTGTCTGTGAGTAATGAAATGGTTGTTAATGCAATTATACTAGTTGTGAGTAATGAATTTGTACTGGTTGTGAGTAATGAATTTGTACTGGTAATGAGTAATGAAATTGAACTAGTTGTGAGTAATAAAATTGTACCGGTCATGAGTAATGAATTTGAACTAGTTCTAAGTAATAAAATTGTACCGGTTATGAGTAATGAAATTGAACTAGTTAGGTCATGAGTAATGAAATTGAACTAGTTGTAAGTAATAAAATTGTACCGGCCATGAGTAATGAAATTGAACTAGTTGTGAGTAATAAAATTGTACCGGTCATGACTAATGAAATTGAACTAGTTGTGAGTAATAAAATTGTACCGGTCATGAGTAATGAAATTGAACTAGTTGTGAGTAATAAAATTGTACCGGTCATGAGTAATGAAATTGAACTAGTTGTGAGTAATAAAATTGAACCATTTCACTGATTGTGAGTAATGAAATCTTCATCTCCTCTTTCTTTCCCTTTTCCTCCCTCTCTCTCTTCTCACTTTCTGTATGTCTGCCTTTCTCTCTCTCTCTCTCTCTCTCTCTCTCTCTCTCTCTCTCTCTCTCTCTCTCTCTCTCTCTCTCTCTCTCTCTCTCTCTCTCTCTCTCTCTCTCTCTCTCTCTCTCTCTCTCTCTCTCTCTCTCNTCTCTCTCTCTCTCTCTCTCTCTCTCTCTCTCTCTCCCTCTCTCCTATCTTCTCCCTGTCTCCGAGGTGTCATACGATAAAAAATATTGTAAGTATTTGTGTAATTGTGTAGCTCTCCCACAATCCAGCTGAAGCTGAGTGACAAAATTCATTTATTGTAAAATCAACGTTCGTTCTAATTTTGAATGTTTTGTTTTCAAATGAAATGAAAATAATATTTGGCACAATCATGGCTTCAGAAGAAAAAATATATTTTCTTGTTGACGGACGGTAGTGTGAATCACACCACGGGCTTTGGATGCAATGTACGACTGCCAACATTAGATCTCATCATCATGTATCTGGAACCCCCCATCTTTTTTAGGGTTCCCCGATTGCAATTATTACTGCGACTGCGACCTTTGTTTGTATCTATTATGACCAGTATCTCAAAAAGGGGGAGTTGAATTCGAACCAACAGCTTCCTGGTTCCGATCTACCACCCCAACCAACGGAGTTACTGATGCTGTTTAGGGTTCTCCACTTGAAGACTAAGAACGAAAAATGTATTTCTAAAATATAAACAATTAAACAGGGTGTCCCCAAAGTCCGAGACCGCCTGAATATCTTTTGAACAGCTTTATGTGGAGTTTTGCAATTTTGCATGGTATTATACCCCAAATTTAACCACCTGATAGTGTGACCAATTTTTCAGAGGCGGGCCCCATGTGGCCCGCAGAAAGACAATAGAATTAGAAGTACTTTGAAAAAAAAATGCACACGTCTAGCGTGTTTAGTTTCAAAATGGCGGCCATTTGAACTTTCCAAGAAAAATTTATAAGAGTGTCTAAAACTGGGCGAATTTTTTGCAATGGGATATTGAATGATTGCATAGGACACCAATGTTGAGGAACCTGCTTTTTAGACATAATTCGCCTAGTTTTAGACACTCTTGGAAGTGTTGGAAAAGGGTGTTTGGTTTCCAAACTGGAAAAATTTACACGTCTAGCGTGTTTGGTTTCCAAATTTCGGCCATTTGAAATTTCCAAGATATGACTTCCAAGAGTGTCTAAAACTAGGCGAATTATTTCTAAAAGTAGGTAGGCAAAGTTTCAAAAACTAGGCGAATTGTGTCTAAAAAGCAGGCTCCTCAACATTGGTGTCCTATGCAATCATTCAATATACCATTGCAAATAATTCGCCTAGTTTTAAACACTCTTAGAAGTCATATCTTGGAAATTTCAAATGGCCGCCATTTTGAAACCAAACACGCTAGACGTATAAATTTTTTTGCAAAGTACTTCTAATTCTATTGTCTTTCTGAATATGTATCACAAGATGGGGGTTCGTATTAAAAAAAACAAAAGTTGGCCCCCCTGGGGACCACATGGGACCGCCCCTGAAAAATTGGCCACACCATCAGGTGGTTTAATTTGGGGTATAAGACCATGCAAAATTTCAAAACTCCACATAAAGCTGTTCAAAAGATATTCAGACTTTTGGTCGGACTTTTGGGACACCCTGTACAATAGTTCTGTATTACTATGTTAAAGTCATGGTAGGATTATAACATGATAAAGGCATGATTTTATTTTTGCGCTTATGAAAAATAGCTCAGGGATAGATAAGGGCACACTGAATTGTTCATTGTGTATTGTGTACGCATTAAAGTTTAATCAGATTTCACGAGTGTGTTTGAATTTGTTTTCTATAAAGGTTAAAGAGAATATTGGGTATGGGGGAGGAGGGTGGGGGGGGAGGTGACGTGTGAAATGAAGGCATGATGTACTCCAAGTTCAAACTACAATTTGACAAGATAATAGTCATTTTTATTTAATTCGAATAAAAAAACATCAGGGACATTTTGAACAGCACTTACTGGTGTCATTATTAGAGTGACCTTTTATTTAGAAAATTTCGTGTCAATTCCAAAGGTTCTTTTTGAAAATAACTAGGTGTGTCCGTGGACAAAAACGGGCGGAGCCATCCGTTTCACCTCGAATTTTCGAGAACCACATAAACTTTAGCATATTGCTCCATTATTCCGTTAAAACAAGATTTTTTGAGAATACCGCACCTTTCTTGATTGCATCATGCGTTGAGTAGTAGGTCCTATTTAAAACGCAAAATAATCGGCCGAAAAATCGGAAACCGTTCANTTTAATAATAATGGCAAACGCTGATAATCCCATTTCTGTTCTCTACCCGCTCTCGAAAACTGCAACCAGTTTAATAATAATGGCAAACGCTGATAATCCCATTTCTGTTCTCTACCCGCTCTCGAAAACTGCAACCAGTTTAATAATAATGGCAAACGCTGATAATCCCATTTCTGTTCTCTACCCGCTCTCGAAAACTGCAACCAGTTTAATAATAATGGCAAACGCTGATAATCCCATTTCTGTTCTCTACCCGCTCTCGAAAACTGCAACCAGTTTAATAATAATGGCAAACGCTGATAATCCCATTTCTGTTCTCTACCCGCTCTCGAAAACTGCAACCAGTTTAATAATAATGGCAAACGCTGATAATCCCATTTCTGTTCTCTACCCGCTCTCGAAAACTGCAACCAGTTTAATAATAATGGCAAACGCTGATAATCCCATTTCTGTTCTCTACCCGCTCTCGAAAACTGCAACCAGTTTAATAATAATGGCAAACGCTGATAATCCCATTTCTGTTCTCTACCCGCTCTCGAAAACTGCAACCAGTTTAATAATAATGGCAAACGCTGATAATCCCATTTCTGTTCTCTACCCGCTCTCGAAAACTGCAACCAGTTTAATAATAATGGCAAACGCTGATAATCCCATTTCTGTTCTCTACCCGCTCTCGAAAACTGCAACCAGTTTAATAATAATGGCAAACGCTGATAATCCCATTTCTGTTCTCTACCCGCTCTCGAAAACTGCAACCAGTTTAATAATAATGGCAAACGCTGATAATCCCATTTCTGTTCTCTACCCGCTCTCGAAAACTGCAACCAGTTTAATAATAATGGCAAACGCTGATAATCCCATTTCTGTTCTCTACCCGCTCTCGAAAACTGCAACCAGTTTAATAATAATGGCAAACGCTGATAATCCCATTTCTGTTCTCTACCCGCTCTCGAAAACTGCAACCAGTTTAATAATAATGGCAAACGCTGATAATCCCATTTCTGTTCTCTACCCGCTCTCGAAAACTGCAACCAGTTTAATAATAATGGCAAACGCTGATAATCCCATTTCTGTTCTCTACCCGCTCTCGAAAACTGCAACCAGTTTAATAATAATGGCAAACGCTGATAATCCCATTTCTGTTCTCTACCCGCTCTCGAAAACTGCAACCAGTTTAATAATAATGGCAAACGCTGATAATCCCATTTCTGTTCTCTACCCGCTCTCGAAAACTGCAACCAGTTTAATAATAATGGCAAACGCTGATAATCCCATTTCTGTTCTCTACCCGCTCTCGAAAACTGCAACCAGTTTAATAATAATGGCAAACGCTGATAATCCCATTTCTGTTCTCTACCCGCTCTCGAAAACTGCAACCAGTTTAATAATAATGGCAAACGCTGATAATCCCATTTCTGTTCTCTACCCGCTCTCGAAAACTGCAACCAGTTTAATAATAATGGCAAACGCTGATAATCCCATTTCTGTTCTCTACCCGCTCTCGAAAACTGCAACCAGTTTAATAATAATGGCAAACGCTGATAATCCCATTTCTGTTCTCTACCCGCTCTCGAAAACTGCAACCAGTTTAATAATAATGGCAAACGCTGATAATCCCATTTCTGTTCTCTACCCGCTCTCGAAAACTGCAACCAGTTTAATAATAATGGCAAACGCTGATAATCCCATTTCTGTTCTCTACCCGCTCTCGAAAACTGCAACCAGTTTAATAATAATGGCAAACGCTGATAATCCCATTTCTGTTCTCTACCCGCTCTCGAAAACTGCAACCAGTTTAATAATAATGGCAAACGCTGATAATCCCATTTCTGTTCTCTACCCGCTCTCGAAAACTGCAACCAGTTTAATAATAATGGCAAACGCTGATAATCCCATTTCTGTTCTCTACCCGCTCTCGAAAACTGCAACCAGTTTAATAATAATGGCAAACGCTGATAATCCCATTTCTGTTCTTTACCCGCTCTCGAAAACTGCAACTAGTTTAATAATAATGGCAAACGCTGATAATCCCATTTCTGTTCTCTACCTGTTTTCGAGGCTTACAAATCGTCGAGATACATCCCGTATAATGAAATATATTTTTTTTTTTATTATTAAACTGACATATCCGATCCGGCGCGCATCTCATTCTCTGCCTACACACCTTCAAACTATGTGAGTGTGTCACACATAGCTATATAGATAGACAAAACAGGTGTGTCCGTTCATCAAACACATTCTACATCACCATTCCGAAACGTACACAAATCGTATTCTTAGAATTCTAGAATCGAATGCACTATCTACTAATGTGCTGTTTAGAATTGTTTATTGGATGAAACCAGTGGCGTAATTAACAACGGGCTGGGCAGGCATGATGCCCTGGAAATACGCAACATGTGGGTGCCCCCAAAATCTTTATTTTTACTGACACATTTAAAAAAAAAAAAAAAATTATATATTTATCAGAACATATCGACTGAAAAAAGTTTTTGGTCAAAGAGACAATAAAGCTTGAATTGTAAAATTTGAAATGAATTTATGCAGGTTATTGATTGGTTCTTCAAAAAAAATATACCTATTTGAAGGTATCAGTAATCAATTGGCACTCACCTGAGTTCGAATCCAGCGTAAACACAAAAAGATAGTAAACACAAAAAGAAAAGATAGTCACTAGAATTATTCACATTCACTATCGCATTACACAATCATTATGTACATATACTTAAAAAAAACTCTGCCAATATGACACATGGGTTTATTATTTTACTGGCTAAAAAAAAATGAAAATTTGAACTGGAAGCGAGTTTTTTACTGGCTAAAAAAAATGAAAATTTGAACTGGAAGCGAGTTTTTTGTTCAACGGAAACTGAAGGTAATAACAAAAAATTATTGGGAATGCACTGTTGTTGTTGATGATGTTTTTGTTGTTTATTTGTTAGTGGTGATGATGATTACACCTTACAATATTATATAAGTCATGCATTATGATATTGGACCCCATGGACTCCCCCCCCCCCTCTAGACACGGCCTTGCAAACAGCTAGTTATTACACTTGTTATGGTTAGATGTTACACTTAAATAGGTACCTATTGTGAATAATTACCAGCTGAAACCTGTAGATTGGTATGCGTTTTTTCCGGTGGCCTTAGAATGCCTTCTAATTTTAAGTGGAAAATTTTCTATAGCTGTGGTACGAACCAAGAGAGAGTAGATTTTATATTTTTCCTGAATGTTTTGGGTATGTTTTTTTTTGGGGGGGGGGGGNTTTTTTTTTTTTTTTTTGCTGTGTAGATCTATCTCTGAAAAGTGCCTTTCCTGGCAAAAACTCGCTTCTGTTTTCTGTTCTGTTTAAAATTATATGACTTTCAACGGCTTTTTTCCTTTTGATCCAGTGTTGCCAAATAAATGTAATGAGAGAGTACCAGATGGCCGAGAAAGGATCAGAAAAAAATCCCATATTATTTCCCATTAATGGTTCTGGAACCGAGGAGGTGTGTCTGGCAACCCTTTGAATTTTTTAACCCAATTAGAGAGGTTAGTAAATGTTTGTACGGCCATGCCTCAATTGCGTATGTACATCCATCCAACATGGAACCATGAAGGCCGATAAAACAGCGAGTTTTAAAAAAATGTTTTTTTTATAAGTTTTTGTTGAAAGACACTCCTCCCCGGTTCCAGAACCTGATTTGAAATGCTCAACAACTCAACATGTCTCAAAATACGGTGAAGTTTTCTCCCTCGGAATCGTCATCAATAAGGATCTATTCAAAGTCATTATCAAAAATGTTCTTTTTGTTTAATTGTCTTCCAGAAGTAATTAAGGATTTCATTTTTCCGGTACAAAGGTGTGATTTATTGAATCTAGACACATGTTGGTTTGTTTTAAAATGTTTCATTTATTATTTAAATTTTTTTTTTTTTTTTTTTTTTTTACAGTCAAGTGAAGATATAGTATTATATATTACCTACCTATTATTTAAAATGTATAATATGGTTAGGTTACATTCATATGACGATGCCTCGCTGTATACTCTGTATAGTCACAATAATGTTTTATACTTATAAAAAATCCTTAAATACCTATGTGATTTTTAGCTAATAATTTCTCTAGCGTTTGGTGCTCCCCTAGGGACCAGACGGATACTATTATTATTTTTCTGAGCAACTAACCTAACTTAAAATATGATTAATTGAAAGTAGAAGGTTAATTTTCACGATTAAATGGTGGAAAATACGAGAAAACTCACTTTTATATGTTTAATTCACAATTTTATTNCTCCCCTAGTATCTGTAAGGGTGCTATCAGACAGCCACTTAATTACCTATCATATCGCATATCACACATTGTTCATATTATAAGCAAGGAAAAACAAATAGACTGGTTCTTATGGGAGTGCTCGATCTGCAGACTCCCATAAGAACCAGTTTATTTGTTTTTTTCCTAGCTTATAAAAACAATGTGTGATATGCAATATGATAAGTAAGAGGCTGTTGGAGAGCACCCTAATACTTGGCTTGAACATTTCGATGTCGAGTTTTTAATGCCAAAATACGATTTGAGGTCCCTGGGATTTGTCGTGTTCTAACATAAAAACCAAATTTCAAATTTCTGGCACCTGCCGAAGATATTCTTTCTTGGCAAGACTGATGAAAACCGCTCAACAGTAGGTATATTTGATTTTAATTAAAAGTTTTGTGACACAATTGACATATTATCTAATCACAAAATTTCAAGCTCTTATCGTTCTCTATTTTATGAAAACCGCCAACAGTTTATTCGATTTCAAACAAAAACTTCGTGTTTCGTTCTTGGAAAAAAATACATAAAATTTCAAGTTTCTAGAGATTCGGGTCCTGGGGATCCAGGGCCGTACCCAAGATTTTTTTTCGGGGGGGGGGTCCGAAGGATTGTCAGCCAAGCCAGGACTAACACCTGAAAGTGATGATCATGGAAGGTGATGTTGTTTTTCTTGTTGCTGTTTTAATATTATAGGTCACGTGCAAAGTAGAGTATTTTCATTAAAAAAAAAAAAACGATTGAAATTTCGGGGGGGGGACCCCCCTTGGGTACGGCCTTGTGGGGATCTCAAAAAATGTTTTGGCACTATAATTTTGACATCAAAAATTTCAGTCCATTGCGATACTTTCCTTTTTATAAGAAAAGAAGAAAGTAAAAATGAAGACACAATCGTCCTAGGAGTAAGTAGGTAAGGATCGGTGGCATTAATTAAAATAAAAAAATAGCTCATACTTCATTCTGCCAGTCTAAATAAAGTAAAATATAGAAAGTCGTTTGTTGATCTTATATCTATACTATAATGTGTTCGTATTGTCTACAGTAGCGGTTCTCAAACTGTTTCTGATCGCGGACCCCTCATTTGAATAATTTCAAGCAATCGCACAGTTTGCAGACCCTCTAACTAAATATTCTAGACTTTAAATAGCTGCAAACTTCAAACAAATTGCACTAACCATTTGCGTATTATAACCCGACGAGCCGCCTGAGAACGATGATTTAGTTATGTACATCAGATTATCAGAATTTGATCATAAACAATGATTGTATATGAAAGGGGGGATGATCGTTGGAATTTTAGTGTGAGTCTAGGATAGTAAGACAGAGGATCTCCTGGTAAGTCTTATGATGGTATATTAAGGGAGGATGATCGTTGGAATTTTAGTGTGAGTCTAGGATAGAAAGACAGAGGATCTCCTGGTATGTCTTATGATGGTATATTAAGGGAGGATGATCGTTTGAATTTTAGTGTGAGTCTAGGATAGTAAGACAGAGGATCTCCTGGTATGTCTTATGATGGTATATTAAGGGAGGATGATTGTTGGAATTTTAGTGTGAGTCTAGGATAGTAAGACAGAGGATCTCCTGGTAAGTCGTATGATGGTATATTAAGGGAGGATGATCGTTGGAATTTTAGTGTGAGTCTAGGATAGAAAGACAGAGGATCTCCTGGCATGTCTTATGATGGTATATTAAGGGAGGATGATCGTTTGAATTTTAGTGTGAGTCTAGGATAGAAAGACAGAGGATCTCCTGGTAAGTCTTATGATGGTATATTAAGGGAGGATGATCGTTGGAATTTTAGTGTGAGTCTAGGATAGAAAGACAGAGGATCTCCTGGTAAGTTCCATCCTTATTACCTTTTTCACTGAGTCGAACATATTACATCTTTTAATCTAATACGCAAATAATAATATAAATATTTAAATAGAAGTTCTTCGTCGCGACACTCGTGGCCTTATATGGCGTATCACCTTACCCTCCATCATACTGAATCTCAATATTATTCATCACGCTGCGTGCGTACACATTTCGCATAAGCTGTGTACGTATTTGCATAGGTACACCTTGAATTTAATGGTTATGTAATGTTTTATGCAGAAAAATTATACCATCACATGCCTGTCATTTGCCCAATATAGAATGTCTATACCCAGTTTAGTCAAAATCGGACAAGACGTTTGAGAGTTATCGTGGAATAAAAAGACAGCAAAAGAAAATTTGTAGTGTTATAACTAGACCTAACTTCGTTCAGTCAACAAGACGTTTCAAAAAATCACAGAAAAAAAAACACTTATTAAATAGATCAGTAGCCAGTAGATATGGCTCCGTCAAATTTCACGGACTTTGGTCTTCGGACCTCAGTTTGAGAAGCGTTGGTCTATAAATATTAAATAGTACATATTACCAATTTGGTTTCTTGTAGTGGTGATGGAAGTATAATTATTTGAATTCAGTAAGTATACTGTCGGTTGCCAAATTAGGACTTCTGAATAATTCTGAACATTCGTCGGTTCCAATAGCTTCTCTGAATATAATTAATGTGTAATTAAAATTTTATCAAAATCGTATAATGCGTTCGAAAATGATTGTGCTATTTTTTATAAACTAAAGAAAAATCGTGGTTTTTTTATATTTTTTAATTTGGCTTAACGTCTTTTTAACATCCATTGGTCATTCAAGACGGGGGTTTCACCCTCCATTCACTGGAAATTTGCAAACCAGCTACCCACATTGACCTCACCCAGCCTGGGTTGGGCCGGAAAATTAGCCACGAAGGCGTGAACCCACTTGGACACCCACCTGGCATAACCTCGCTGGACGTTGCTTAACTTCAGTAATCTATCGGGAACTGGTGTATTCAACGTGTCATAGACGAAAAATCGTGGTATTAAAACTAGACCTCACTTTCACGGGTCAGTTAGTCGTACTAATAGTTCTGCGTGAACTATTAGATCGGAATCCAATAATAGGCCGTCGTGAGGTCCTATAGGTGGATTAGATGGACCAATATGGGGCCCAAAAACTAGAATATAATGAATGGTACTTGATAAATCAAGTAACTCGAGACTGTGACCAAAGCTCGCAATTTGGAACACAGATGACTCTTATAATGTAGGTATGAAATGAGGAAGAATTGAAAGTTCAACTGAAGCGAGTCAACGCCAAAAAATAGTGTTCTTTATGGAAAGACTTATTTATTTATTTTTTTTTCTTCTTAAAATGTGGCATCATCGTATTCGATGGTAGCCAGATGTATGAAACAGCAGCTCTAGATAAGTTGTAGTATACAGCTTGTGTTTTGTGTTTTTAATTGGGAAAGATGGAAAGACCTGTTAATTTAATTAAATAACTGAACCAAACCAACAAGGCTATCTTGATTCCCGCAATGTAAACAAATGAGACATTGGAAAGCGAGTAAATTTTAAATGTCGCTTTAATGGGGCGAATCGGCAAAAATGTATGATTTTACTAATATAAAATTTATAAATAAAAAAATTCAAATGATAACAATTATATTTATCTAATTCATCGTTCGGCCAAAATCTTAACTAATTTGTTGCTATCTCCTGATTTTTTTTTATTTTATTTAAATTGTGTCATTAAAAATATAAGTTTTGGGGGGCTCCCCTCGTGTCACGGGGCCTCAGACAACAGGTCTATACGAATTGGCAAATCTAGTATTCCCTTTTTTTTGCTTAACAGCTATCGGTTATTTGGAGGTTTTAACCTCGATTTCAATCAGCTTGGGCAGGCGTTATGCTGGTCCAAACCATCATAACTAAGGCGCGAACCTACGTGGCCACCCTCTTAGTAAAACCTAACTGGACGTAGCTAAACATCAGTAAGCTGACAGGAACTGGTGTACTCAACGTGCCATAGACGCTGGCTATCCTCATTTTGAAATCTGTCCTTATTTTGTTTCAGCTGATCGGTTTGGTGTGTATGATTTTGGCGTCTCCTGCCCGAATGTCCGGAACTCACTGGTTTCTGTTCGTTGTTATCATTTCTTTTATTGCAACTGTTATTTGGGTGTTTATCTATTTCTTATCAGTTCGAGAAGCTTTAAATTTTCCCGTCAATTGGGTGTTTTCAGTAAGTATATCTACTAATATTGCATCTATCATCATTGCTTTTATTGCAACTGTTATTTGGGTGTTTATCTATTTCTTATCAGTTCGAGAAGCTTTAAATTTTCCTGTAAATTGGGTGTTTTCAGTAAGTATATCTACTAATATTGCGTCTATCATCATTTCTTTTATTGCAACTGTTATTTGGGTGTTTATATATTTCTTATCAGTTCGAGAAGCTTTAAATTTTCTTGTAAATTGGGTGTTTTCAGTAAGTATATCTACTAATATTGCATCTATCATCATTGCTTTTATTGCAACCGTTATTTGTGTGTTTATCTATTTCTTATCAGTTCGAGAAGCTTTAAATTTTCCCGTCAATTGGGTGTTTTCAGTAAGTATATCTACTAATATGGCATCTATCATCATTAAGTTAACAGTTAAACAATTGGTTTGCAGTAGTCCTCCATTCTAGGTAGACTACTCTGTCTCAGGAAAACTAAGGTGATATTGTTGTGCGCTTTTGGAAGAAAACGAGACAAATCTGTACTTTTTGGATGTGTTTTTGTTTTTGGGCCATTTGCGCTATGTCCTGCGCCGGTTATAACTCGACATTTTTTTTTCACAGGAACTCCTAAACACGCTCGTGCTGGCCATTCTGTATCTCATCGTGTCTATTATACAGATATCGGCCTGGTCCTGCCCATTATATCATCCACAATTCAGGGATCCAACTCTATGTTCTGCGCCGGTTATAACTCGACATTTTTTTTTCTCAGGAACTCCTAAACACGCTCGTGCTGGCCATTCTGTATCTCATCGTGTCTATTATACAGATATCGGCCTGGTCCTCCCCGTTATATCATCCACAATTCAGAGATCCAAATCTTGCAGCTGGGGTAAGTTGAAGAGTAAAATCGCATGATCTAATTGGAATAATCGTACTTCCTGATCCCCCCCCCCCCCCNCCCCAATGGGTAATAACTGTGTTTTAAGGAGAAGATATTATTGCCCCGGGATTTCGGTCTAGTATCTCTACGATATGTTCAGGACCACCGAAAGAGGGGAGGGGTGACGGCGGTAGTCCCCCCGGGCCCGGGTTTTTGTAGAGGCTCTTCAGAACGTGTTCATATTATTAAAGGGGACCATATTTTTTTGGTCCCTGGCCCGGATTTTCTCTCGGCGGCCCTGAAGATATTTGACTGTGTAAACAATTGGGTAGGAACGTTCTAAAATTCCGATTTGGATATCACACGACTTTCCTCACCTTCAAAAAAGAAGAAAAAAATATTCTAACAGGCTGAAATTTTTTAAGTCGAGTTTTCAATGCAAAACATATTTTGATTGCTCAAGAGCCCAAATTTCGAGTTTAAGCCATTGGTTTGTAGATGTCTGATTGTGAACACTATGCCTCATGAATGGTAGAATTTATCTTTTAACATCCCTATATGACATACATACGTACATACCAAGTTTCAAGTCTCTGGCACCTGCTTTCTCTATCTAGAATGTAGACTTTTCGTGAAACCCGCTAAATAGCGGAAAACAAAGGTTCTTTATTGAAAATAATAAATCAAAATATAGTTTCGCATTCCATGCATAAAATTGATATAAATAGGCACCAAATTTCAAGCTCTAGCTTTTTCATGCTTGTCGTTCTATAGGATTGCTCTTTTCTTACTCCCTTTTTTCTTTACTCACGCTTCTTTATCTTTCATTTTGGTTTGTTTCTAGATATTTGGTGTCGTCAATTTCATTGTTTATGCAGTCGGATCCTATCTATTGTACACAGATTTGAAAATATCAAGACGAGTTGGCGCTACGTAATTTTGTTACACACACATGTATGAGTGCCATAAGTTCATTGAGAACAATACATTGCATATTGAATGAATACATATTTATGTACATAATATTAAATATTGGAGCTCATTATAACGCTCCAGAATGCACTAGAGGCACCGAAACAAGTTAGTAATTAATTTTACATTAGAGGTTCGCACAAATCTCTTCCGACTTGGACAAATATCGTGATTTCACAAACTAAGGTCCATAAAAAAAAACATAATGTGCATTTTTATATCCTAGAATTTTTTTTTTGCCTAATCTTTTTATTTAATGAATCAAAGGCTCAGGCTAAATAAAATCCTTAAAACGAACTGGACATTTCAGTCTTTTATATTTTGTCGTTTGACTTTTGAAAAACCGTGTAACAATACTGAATGCGGGCAACTGTAATGGGTTCTATCTCAATCCACATAATACATAATATCTCTATGTTAACGTCGTATCCCAACTCAGCGTCAAAACGTTCTATTTAGCAGAGGTTTAGGTCCCATTTTCGACTTGGCAAAGCGTCGTAGGCTATTCTGTGGCCTTAGACTTCGGGGAGTATCAATATTATTTTGATAATTTATTTATAATAGAAAAACAGACAGTAACAACCGAGACATGACCGGATTCGAAGCATGACACCCCTTTGTATAATTTCAGCCCGTTTTTTATTTAAAAAAGAAATACGTTTAGCGAAATTTTTATTTAAAAATATACAAGTTAAAGGAGCATTCACATTAAGCAGTGACAGTGTCGGCAATTTATTCCCGCTGATCGTGACCTCACGGTGATGCACCTTTACTGTCACGTGTCGGTGTAGTATGAACATGTTCCTTCAACTTCCTGAAAGAAATTGCCGGGCGGATCACTTGCCGGTCACGGCACTGTCACTACTTGACGTGAATGCTCCTTGAAACCAGAAAGATAATCACGCGATGAAAGAAAAATTAACTTTATCTGCGCCGAAAATATTGTACTAAATAATTTATAATATAAGGAATATACATAATATAATATTTAAAATAAACTCTCTTTGAATTTTATTTATTTATATAAAATATGAATAACAAAAATATAGGTACGTATAATCGCATATACAGGCTGACACAAAAAAAAAAAAATGAAAATTTTCCAACTAGTGTCAGGATTTTTGTGTCCCCTGTAAATAATAATTTCTATTATTTACAATTAGAGAAAAGGTACAGAATACTCAGATTGGTAATAAAAACCGCCGTACGCCGTGATGGTTACTTTTGCCACTTAGCGTTGACCGATTTTGATGAAATTTGTTATGTAGGTCTCATTTGGGGTCTTATTGCGCCCCAAAACCCTCATCCTCCGTCACATTGAAACGATTCCGATTTTGATGAAATTTAGTATGTATGTCCCATTTGGGGTCTTATTGCGCCCCAAAACCCTCATCCTCCGTCACATTGAAACGATTCCGATTTTGATGAAATTTAGTATGTATGTCCCATTTGGGGTCTTATTGCGCCCCAAAACCGTCATCCTCCGTCACATTGAAACGATTCCGATTTTGATGAAATTTAGTATGTATGTCCCATTTGGGGTCTTATTGCGACCCAAAACCGTCACCCTCCGTCACATTTAAACGATTCCGATTTTGATGAAATTTAGTATGTATGTCCCATTTGGGGTCTTATTGCGACCCAAAACCGTCACCCTCCGTCACATTTAAAAGATTCCGATTTTGATGAAATTTAGTATGGATGTCCCATTTGGGGTCTAATTGCGACCCAAAATCGTCACCGTCCGTCACATATGAAGGATTACATACTAAAAAATAATAATATTTAACCCTATATAGGTGACTACACGGACAACGTAGGGCGTACGGCTTGGCGTACAAATGGACTTTTATTCGATTTTTGGATTCTACCTACCTTGAAACTTAAAATATAAAATTTATTTTTCGTGACGATAATAAAGGTTCATTATTGAAATTAATAAATCAATGCGCTAATTTGGTAGAATTATATTTTCTTTTTCAGAACACATTATAGCCAGAGTCTGTGGCACGTTGAATACACCAGTTCCCGTTAGATCACTGAAGTTAAGCAACGTCCTGCGAGATTGTACCATGTGGGTGTCCACGTGGGTTCGCGCCCTCGTGATGCTGGCTTTTTTTCCGGCCCAAACCAGGCTGGGTGAGGTCAATGTGGGTAGCTGGTTTGCAAGTTTCCAGTGAATGGAGGGTAAAACCCCCGTCTTGAATGACGAATAGATGTTAAAGAGACGTTAAGCCAAATTAAATTTAAAAAAAAAAACGCATTATTTTTCTGTGGCTTGGCTTGTTTGATTAAATAAAAGTATATCATGACCTTTTTTTTTTTTTGTCTTTATTTTTTAAAAAATCAGAGAGTCCGAATACTTTTGTAAGGATGACGACGCGCCGTGTCCGCCCACAGTCAAACAAATGACAAAAGATTTATTTTTGGCATCAAAATTGGGAAAAAAATCTCAGGAAATATGCTGGGCGATGAACCACCTCTTTTTCCGGTTCTGACTATAAAAAGCACTTCTCCCGGTTCGACCCCATAAAACATCCATCACAAATGTCCATGAGCATCATTGTCGTCCACTCCCTGGGCAGATAATTCACTCAAACATCGATCCAAAAAGCTGACATCTGTGGCTCCGTGCAGTCCTGTTTTATGATGAATATCATTCCATGTGACAACATCTTCCCGACCTGTCGTTACAGAACGACCTATTGTAAATATCAAACGACGTTTAAATGCAACACCCAATAATCGTAGTACACGACGACCTGAAACAATCAATAAAATAAAAATTACGATCCATGTCCAAAGTTCACGAAATAAATCTTACTATTAGACCTGGAGGATGGACCAATATGACTCAACTTATCACCAAATTCCGTGAATATAAGTTTAATTAGAATCAGACAAGGCGTTCAAGAGTTGTCAGAGAGACAAACAGGCGTTTAAAGAAAAATCGTGGCTTTAAAACTAGATCTAAAATAAAAATAAACTCTCGAGTGTGGGTAACCACTCTCTCACTCCGATGGCGTGTTAGGGACATATATGAGTCCCGTGCTGACCGTACAGCCTCCCTCCATTGACCTCTGTCTTGTCAAAGTAACGCTTAACCACTATGCTGTCGCGGCAGTATAGATCTTTATACTGCCTCGGTAGCATAATGGTTGAATTTAGACCTTTAGTTTATCTGTAAACTGCAGACCTCAATTACTTAAAATCGGCACAATCCTGCCTTAACTTGGGGTTGAACCCACGTCCTTCTGTTTACAAAAACTACGTTCTCACTTCAAATGGTACTTAAAAAAAAAATCCTTTTTTTGAATAGGCCGCCATTATTATTTTTGGGGTATTTTTAATATCTTTCTCAGTAGCTCAGTTGGTTGAGACGGTGGATTCGTAACCAGGAAGTTGTTGGTTCGAATCCAACTCCATACCCGCCTACTGGTCACCTTAGATCTAACTAAACACTTGTTTCATCTTGAAAACAGTAAACGATTTTTTACCATCTAAATATGTAAATAAAAAAATCTGTGTATGTACCTATGTATGAGGTAGGGGTCGTCTGTTCTTATACCACATCTTAAACGGTAGAAGATGCGAAAAGTTGATCGGGGAAAAATATGGACCCACCAAAATCAAAATCTACGACCCCAAGAAAATTATCAGAACTAAAATATGTCAAGCCGTTTTTTAGTTACGGCTAACGTAATCGGGCAATTCATAGTCCGATATCTTAAATTTTGTCCCAACAACTCAAAGCGAGAAAGTTTTAGGTAACCGTTTAGTCAACTACATACAGGGTGCGGCAATTAGTAGTTCCACATTTGAAAGAGCTGATACATAAATACCAAATGAGATATTTGAAAAATTATGTGGTATTCTGTAAGCTTGTGTATTCTAGTTTTTTTTTCCATCTATGTTTTGTAAATAATGTGGTTTAGGTGCACTTTTGGAGTCTTTCACGGAAAATTTCCATGACTCTCGTCAGCATGCCCGTATCAATTTGCATGATTTCTCTTCCAGAATTGCCTCTTTTAACTCTTCAAGGGTCCCAGGGCGATGTTTGAAGATCTCAGCCTCGAGGTAACCCCACAGGAAGAAGTGACAGGGACTCAAATCCGGCGACCGGGGAACATGTCCTTCGGAATCTCACGAGAACGATTGGCTGCATGGGTAGCCCCATACAGCCAAAAGCTGATGATGTGATCCTAAAGTTGTGAACTCAACTCAAAATTGTTTTTCGATCAGGAACTGGATCCATGGAGTGCAAACCATACGTTGTGCGGAACGCCCTCTGAGTGGCTATAATGGTTCAGTTTTTTTAAAAAACAACTTGACAACGACGCACGATGCACGCTCGACTAAACCATTGCAACAACTAAAAACTAGATGTCATTTCGTGTTGAATATCACAAACCCCCCGCTCCTCCCACGCTTTTTTGAAATGTGGGAAAACTAATTGCCGCACCCTGTAATATATCCGAGGAAATCCTACGACATAATATAAAGTGATTTTTTCCATACTCACCTTTTTCCGTATCCGGAAGATAACATATCCGTGGAAACCCTACAGCATAGTACGGTTTTCCTGGATTTGGATGTTCGCCCGTTTGAATACCCGAACATATCTGGTAAGTGATCTGTATTGTTCTGGTATTTGGAAAGCCAGGTAAAGAGACTCCTCTCATGATTGTCCATTCCATTGTACCAGGGGGTTGATTGCCACGAAGTTCGCCATAGATTTTCAAACATATTGGACATCGAATGAATAAACTCTGAAAATTACAAACACAAATGAATAATTAGGCGTTTTGAAAACACATTCGAAAAACGCTAAAATGCGTATTTCTTTATCCCAAAGGAAATACTTTCTTGAGTGGTTTTCAAATTTTCTACACTTTCAGTCGAGACCACAAGGAAATCGAATTTACTGCAATATTAATAGAAACATATTAATATTAACTATTAAATAAATTAAATTTAAACAAAACACCAAAAACACTATTTATTTTAATTTATAAAGAAACTGGTTTCGAATCATTCGATTCATCATCAGTCTAGTCGAGTCTAAAGATGTCAACTTCCATCTTCAGACTCGACAAGACTGATGATGAATCGAATGATTCGAAACTAGTTTCTTCATAAATTAAAATAAATAGTGTTTTTGGTATATATTGCAGTGTTGCGAACTCGGTCAGTGTTAACATGAATATTTACCTGATTAACACTAGAATGTCTGGTGAATAAATAATTGAGACAGTCCAAGTGTATAGTTTGTGAAAAGGGACCCCATGACCCGACTAGTGTTAACATGAATATTTGCCTCATTAAAACTAGATTGTCTGGTGAATAAATAATTGAGACAGTCCAAATGTAGTTTGTAAAAAGGGACCCCATGACCCGACTAGTGTTAACATGAATTAATTGTCTGGTGAATAAATAGATTGTCTGGTGAATAAATAATTGAGACAGTCTAGATTGTCTGGTGAGTAAAGAATTGAGACAGCCCAAATGTAGCTTGTGAAAAGGGACCCCATGACCCGACTAGTGTTAACATGAATATTTGCCTCAATTAAACCTAGATTGTGTGGTGAATAAATAATTGAGACAGTCCAAATGTAGTCTGTAAAAAGGGACCCCATGACCCGACTAATGTTTACATGAATATTTGCCTCATTCAAACTAGATTGTCTAGTGAATAAATAATTGAGACAGTCCAAATGTAGTTTGGGGAAAGGGACCCCATGACCCGACTATTTACCTGATTATCACTAGAATGTCTGCTGAATAAATTAGTCCAAATGTAGCTTGTGAAAAGGGACCCCATGACACGACCAGTGTTTACATGAATATTTACCTGATTAACACTAGATTGTCTGGTGAGTAAAGAATTGAGACAGTCCAAATGCAGTTTGTGTTGACAATGGGTAAGAGCAACTACTAAACCATGATTATGTACAAATTTTTCTAAGCACACCGGACACGAGCCGTCCGAACAATTTTTAACTATGACAACATATTTTGATATTGTTTCACTAGCCGCATCGATTCCTAGAAAAGGAGAAAAAAAGAGTGATTAAGAATGTCATAAAAGACACACGCAGACAGACTAATAACTGAAACTTGAGAAGGGCTCTGCGGACTTTCAAAAATTTCAGTCGTGCCATGTAGTGATCTTAATTTGTTAAATTTAGATACTATGTCAAGTGAATGGGGTAGATAAAATTCTATACCTTCACTTGACGCTAAAATAATAAAGATGTTAAGTAAATCACTTATTTAGGATCTACTAACTAGCTCTAATAATGTACTCAGGAGAGTACGAAACTAGTTAGCTTTATTTAACATCTTTATTATTTTACAGTCAAGTAAAGATATTGTATTTTATCAACCCGCATTGAAGTGAGATCTAGTTTTAACTGTGACCATTTTTCTTTTTTGATACCACAATCACTCTTGTCCGATTTTGATGAAACTTGTTATGGATATTTATAATGGCATAGAATTCGTCCGGTGACTTATGGTGGCCATTTTTACTGAGTGAGATCTACAGTTCACTTACCCATGATGGAACCTTTGTGATCAAAAGCATCGTCCGAGCCAGTGGAACAGTCAAGTAGATCATGCTGGAATAAAAATTGAAAATATTTAGAGCAAACCGCGCTGAACTCATTTATGCATTGAGCTAAATTTATAAATCACAAAGCAGACGTCTCCGTGGTAAATTGTGCTATCGCCCCCGACTTGCATCAGGGAGGTATCGGGTTCGAATCCTGGTCGAGTTACAAATTTAAAAAGGTTTTTTTTTCACTTTTCTACATGGTTTAATCAGAAAAAAACAGCTAAATTTACAAATGCTACCACTTGTCGCTATTACCTGAGTTACACTCAAACACAACTAGAACCAGTAGAAAAATAGAAAAAACATGTTTCACCCTCTTGATGCAAGCCGAGAGTAATTCACACTCTGACACGGAGACGTCCATGGTCTGATTGTGTTTGAGGGTAAGTCAGCCTACTTAGGACAATTGAGTAGCTATAGTAATAGTTGTTGTTGTTAACGCTCTCGACCACCCTCACTTTGTCTCCAGGCTCTGTACATAATATTTGAAAAAGTACGGTGCAGCATGGCCAGGATGAGCAGCTCCCATGCAATAAAAACACAGGAAGTTGTTGTTGGAAGGATGTTGGTGGTTTTCGCCGTGTCTGGTGGTACGGGTAGCCCCGGTGCTACGGACCGACAATCTTGACTGCTTTGGTAATATTGATAACTGATAGCAATATGAGTTAATTGTTAAGTTTAGTGATACTGAAGTGATTGTTATAACAGATACTTACCGTGGAAGTGTTCACCTGACTATCGTAACTCAAATAAGTTGATACAGTGTCTACACTTGGTCGACGTCTACTTTTTGTACTACTCGAGTCCACAGTATCATCCACTTGGCCACCGGAATGTCGACTATGTCTACTGTTTATGCTGAGTGTGCTACTATTTAAACTGGTTGAACTTCCTTTTGATACATTATGTTGACTGCTATATTGATGATGATTGCTATGATTCCCTGAGAAATAAATTTAGAAAATGGATTTGTTAACCCTAGGATTGCCAAGCTCTATTCAATTACGTACATTGCCAAGGGGGGAGGGGGTAGTACCCGCCAACAAAATAAAGGAAAAAATGATTTTCTTGATTACAATAAGTCCCTATTTATTTATTAAAAACTAAAAAAAAATATAAATTAAATCAGTTATTATCTTACATAAAAATAAAATTTAATCCCAGGAATAAAATAATGTAAATGAAAATAGAAAAAAAATCGCTAGACCCTAGGAAATCTATTCTGAACCAGAACTTTTTCCTTCCAGACATCCCACACAGATAAATGTCTTTTGACAGTGTTTACACACACTTATTTCTTGCATGTGGTACATAATTACACAATTTAGACACTTTAGATAATTTATGGTAGCTTTAAACAATCAATGTATTGTTACATGCATTGCCAAGGGGGGGGGGGG
>JAAEEI010039856.1:26709-55744 GCA_012654025.1 Pachypsylla venusta
CGGGTCCCCCCCCCCCCCCCCCTTTGGCAATTCTAGGGTTAATTTGTAAACCCCTTCGAACGCTAACATCGTTCAGAGAAGTGAGAAACTTTTTCACAGGTTCATTCCTTGGTGTCGGTGTTAAAATATCAACAATAATGTTGCAGTGTCCTCAGATGGTTGGTTCTAAGTACCAGGGCAACCCATGGACTCAAATGTGTTTGGCCAAAGATGATCAATACAGCAATGCAATAAATAGGGACTTATTGTAATAAAAAAAATATTTTTTTTCCTTTATTTTGTTGGAGGCTGGAATCCCTTCCTAACACCAAACATTCTGTATTTACACGGGCTCAACACCGTCACCTAATGAAGTTGGTTTGCTCCCCTTTTCTCTCGCAAATATTGGAAAATTTGACTTAAAAACTTATAAGTCCTGTATTACAGGTAAAATGTACATATTACTGGCTTGTATTACAGACAACACTTCTAAAATGTTGAAATTTACTTCTAATACATACATTTTGCCTGTAATATGAAATAGGCCCCACGTTTGAAGTTTAACCGGATTTTTTATTTGAAAATTTTTTTCCAACAATTTTGGTTTATTATTTTCAATAATGAACCTTTGGAATCGTCACGAAAAAAAAAAAAAAAAAAAAAATATCCCCCCTCAAAATTTGATATTATACGTTTCAAGGTACGTAGAATCCAAAAATCGAATAAAAAAAAATCCGTTTGTCCGCCGTCCGCCGTGATGGGCACTTTTGCCACTTAGCGTTGACCGATTTGGATGAAATTAGGTGTATAGGTCCCATCTGGGCTCTAATTGTGCCCCGAAACTTTTGGGTGCAATCGAATACACCCTTGGCGATTTTTGCCGCTTTTTAGCGGTTCTCAGTATCGCTCTCTAAAAGGAGAATGGTAAGAGCTAGAGATTTGAAATTTTATATGTATGTCACATTTGGGGTCTCAGCTATCTCCAAAACTTTTGGGTTTAATCAAATATACCGCTGGCGGTTTTTACCGCTTTACATTAATCCTGTCTAAAAAGAGAATGGTAAGAGCCAGAGACTTCAAATTTGGTAAGTATGTCAAATTTAGGGTCCAATTAGAGTTGGAATCATCATGATAAACCCCCCTCAAATTTTTTGGGGGGGTATCCCCCAAAAAAATTTTATTGGGGGGGGTACCCCCCAAAAAATGTATTATTTTTTGCCAGAGTTTTTCCAACAATATACCTTTGTAGTAAGTGATCTTATTATCCTCTCTTAAATAATGAAAACGGACAATCTCTCATCATTGGTTTGAAGCAGAGTTTTTTTAAAGGCTTGATGCCTTTCCTAACATCAAATCTTCAGGCTTAGGACCGTCACCTAATGAAGCTGGCTTGTTCCCCTCGTTGGCTACATTCCTAAGAACCTTACCATTAAATATATTTAATATAGTTCTTGTAATATTGCTAGACATGTGTTTTTGATGTTTTTTATTGGTTGCCGTCGTTGCTATAGCCACGGGCATATTTGTTTCTTCAATTATTCCTTGCATTTGAGATGTTTGATTTGGTAATAATTTTATAAGTGGATATGGAGCTTGTTGTACTCGCCGAATATTGCGCACATTTCCCGTTGTATTACGAATTTGAGTTAGATTACAGAAATTGATAATATAAGGAAACCCTAAATGTGTTTTACTGATGTCTATTGTTTTGTCGCCCTGTAAAAATCAAAAATGAACAAAATAAATTGCATGATGATTTAAAAAAAAAAAAAAAAAAAAAAAAAAAAAAAAAAAAAAAAAAAANAAAAAAAAAAAAAAACAATAAAAGGGAATAAATAGTACAGGGGCAGTTCCATAAGTTCGTGGCCTAAGCTAGAAGGAGCAGAAAAATAAAAACGCTCCCTGTGTCTTATTGGTTTATTATTTTCAATAATGAACTTTAAACTGCTGTCCCACTGAACGCAACATTTTGTTGCGCAACGTTTCATGCTCCGCTGTTTCTACAGAATCAAATGAGATCAAATCCCACTGACTGCAACATTGTTTCGCAACGTTTCGAAACAAAACGGCGATGCTGCTCTGCCGAGAACCTTGCAACATTTCGAGGTGACTGTGTGTTAATTTATATTTAAAAAAGTATTTAAGGTTTATTTCTATTATTGAAGACGTTTTGGAATTATTATTTTAAATACCATGCTAATATTACCACATTTCTTCAGTTAATTTATAGAGAACCAATAAATAATTATTAATCTTTTATCAGGTTAATTTTTCTTCCTGATGTTCTCTTCTGTCAGGTTTAAAAGTTTGTCAAATGTGTCTACGGTCGGCAATAATTCTTGAATTTTTCCGGATATTTTCTTAGTTCACATATGAAAATAGAAATATTTCTTTTTTCATTAATTGGATGATCCCAAAATCTTCGTTCTTGACTGTCTTTATCCAGAAACTGCAAAAAGTGCCACATTAAAACAGACAATACCTCTGAAAAACTTTTAAGAACTGACACGGAATTTGTTGCAGTGTGTTTCAAAAGAAAATATACTGTCGCAACATTTCGTAGCAACGTGTTGCACAACAAAATGTTGCGTGCAGTGGGAAAGCAGCTTCAGAATCATAACCAAAAAATATACCCCCCCCCTCCAAAAAAATTGATATTTTACGTTTCAAGGTGCGTAGAATCCAAAAATCGAATAAAAAAATCCGCTTGCCCGCCATTCGTATTAGTATCAGTTTATACAGGGTGGGCCAAAAGTCACCAAGGGGTTTAAAAATTTAATATAACTTTTTCGTTTATAGGTATATTTTTTTAGATGGCAAAAATGTGTAAATAAAAGATGGCAAAAAAAATACATATATAAGCCCCCAAAAAAATGTTAAAAATGAGAATGGCAAAAAAAAAATATAAGCCCAAAAAAATGTGCAAAAAAAAAAGATGGCAAAAAAAATGAGCCCAAAAAAATAGAAACCCAAAAAATGTGTTAATAAAAATTTAGTCAAATAAATATATAAAAATAATAATAAGTACATAGGTCCTTTATTGGTAAAATATTTAGTACTAGGTTAGCTGAAAAACGGGTAGGTTTCTTTAAACTGCCGTAGATTAGGACCGGTTTTCAATTTGGTTTAATAATAATGAAAAAAAAAAATGACGAGAGCTGCAATGGATCCTTATGGATTATTAAAAAAAAAAGGAGTAAAAATTTGGTAGTCTTGTGGTGTGGTTCTCTTGTAGGGAGAATTCGGGCCCGCTGCAGACGGCAGTAAGTCCACCATTTTAACTCGAACAAACAAACTACTTGCAATACATATTAGGAGCACAATTAAGCCATTAAATATTAATCTAGCTGTGGTTAAATTAGCAGGTAGATTAAAGAACACTTTCGTTTTATACAACACATAGCAAACAAGACTACATAATATATCTACAATAACACACACTTCAGGTCATCACAACACCAAAAAACACAAACTACATACTGATTACAATATTGATCAGTGTGTAGCATCATAGGACCCATAATTATTATTATTATTATTGTTTTATTGTGTACAACAACCGGTGGTTGTTGACACATTACAATACCTGAAAAATAGTAAAAAATAATTAGAATACCTAGACCTAGATAATTAATATTTAACCTGGAAAAAATAGAGATTAGAATAGCTGTAAAAAAAAAAAAAATATATATATAAATAATTAAAAAACAGGTAGGCTAGGATAAGTTAACAAACAGGTGCCGCTACCTATAAAATTAGGGTAGTTAAACTAGCCAAAGCAAATCGCAATGGGAAACTATTGCTACAGAGGTATATTTTTTTATTTTTATTTTTCAGATTATAAAATACACAAAATGATTTTTTTAAGCTAATTATGGAAAATAATGTCACTTAAATGACCTTCGTTATCAGCTTCGCAATGATGGGCTCGTTTTAAAATTTTCCATAAATCTTTCAAAATTTGTGACTGTAGCGTTCAAATTTCAGCAACAATGTTGGCCTTGAGCTCAAGGATTGTTTCGGAATTGTTCACCAGTGTTACCTACCATATTAGGGATTTCGGTCCTAGATCTAGGGTTTTTTGGAGGACCAAGGTCCAAATCTAGGTCCCTAAATTTCTAGGTTTTTTATTTTTTGAACTAGTTTTTTTTAGATTTTCTAGTTCCTTTTCCATTTTCCCTAAAACCCCACGTGTTTTTTCCAAGGATTTTAGTATATATTATGTATAAATAATTCTATAAAATAACTGTGAAGATTAGTGAGAGCAAAATAGAATAGTGACTGAGAGACCATTGGAACAATATTTAATTTTTTATCAAATTAGGATTGGGAATTTTATATCGATATATCAGACGTTTTTTCCGATGTTTTTTATCCGATTAATCGGAAATTAGCAAAAGTGGCCTCATTGGGGTATTTCCCCTTTTTCCACGTTTTCTTATACAACCCTAATGATTTTTACCCCACGACACAGCTTGCAAGATTGGATCTCAAAGTAAAATATGCTTGTATAGAGCATATAGAGAAGAAAGATAGGTAGGAAGATAGCCTGTCGTTCTGTAAACTTTTTTTTCCTTTGAGGAAAAAAAACACGACAGCAATCGAATCCGTGACTTGGAAGTTGAAAGTTAGGAGCGCTTAATCGCTTACCTAAGCTGCTTATTTAACATGATTTTTTAAAAACTTTGGAAGAAATTACAGAATTACAATTTTTTCCGATATTTTTGTTCCGATATATCGGATAGTCGATATAATCGTTCCGATATCCCAAAGCCCAACCCTATATCAAATTAATTAGGGCTTGAAAAAAATCTAGGTTTTTTTTTTCAAATCTAGGGCTTTTTTGCACTCGATCTAGGGCCAAATGGTCAAGCCTATCTGGCAACACTGTTGTTCACGTACACTCACTCCTTCAAATAACCCCAAAGAAAATAGTCAGGTGCTGACAAATCTGTCGAACACGCTGACCCTGTATTTCTCGAGATCATTCGCATCTTAAAAATTTGCCTTAGAAGATAATTGATCGCCGATTTAAATAATAGAATTCTATTATTCTGGTTCTTTGTTCAGTGATGAATCTCTCCATTATTTATTCTCCAGGTGTTATTTATATAATCAGAAAAAAAAAAAAAAAAATAGAGAATGTTGTAATAGACGAAAGCGCTCCGTAACTATCCAAAATGTATAGCAGTTGATACACAAATTATCTTTTCAAATATTTTTACATTAAAAATAGCAGGCTTTGTTTGGTACAGTAAAGGCATGGTCTTGAGCGCATAGCATTACTATTCTCCACATCTTGTGATCCCTGATCAGGTGTTATTATTTTTGAAATTAGGAACCATGGGGTTGTTTAAAAATGTTTCCTGGATAATTTAATATTGATTTAGAATGGGAAAAATGTAATTATTTATTTTTAAGCTATGCCTCGCTTAGAAGAACAATGCGGTTAGGTTAGATTCATACGGTCATGCCTCGCTGACAATACTAATGCTCCATGCATTGTATAGTGTAACCATGCTATACATGGATCAGTGTTCTTGTGAACGAGATATGGCTAAAAAATCACATTTTTCCTACCCTAAATTGATGTTAAATTATCTCCCAGGTTTCTAGCTTCAAAAAAAAATTAAATAAAAACACCTAATAACCCAAGGAATTCTGTAACAGAAAAAAATAAACCCATGTCCTTGTTCTTAGTTGGTAGATATTTTCTTGAGACATAAGTAAGTGCGTTAAACAAACAATGGATTACCTTAGCCCAAGAATGTTCTATAAGGCACTGTGCTTGCATGTCATACACATGCCACTCGCCAGAAACATCACCTTCCCATTCCCATTTGGCACCTTTTCCAGCAGGAGAATCTGGTGGATAGAACGATCTCCTGACATTTGTTATTACATCTGAAAAAAGAAACGAAGTATAAAGGTAAAACTTCATCCTTGTAACACCTTAGTTCAGAGGTCTTCACCTATCAGATCCATTCGTAACCATTTGTGTGAAGACAAAGTTCTTACCAATAGTTAAATCGGCGACCAAGAGTATAAGACAAGTTATTTATTTTTTTGTACATACTATACATAAGAATATGTGGTAGAATGTCAGTTACACAATACAAATATTGAATTGTTAAAATATAAAATTAAATTAAATACTAAGTTATAGCATCAAGTCGTCCCGGAAACTCAGTAAAATTACAGTCGGCAAGATTAAATAAGTCTTTCTTGATTGTTTCTTCTAAGGTTTCCATATTCATTGATTTTAGGGTGGGGGATAGTTTGTTATGGAGTTTAGTGCCTTCTTTAAGATAAAACCTGTCCATCATTTTTTTCTCGGTGATTTTTATTTTTGGTTTTGTGCTTATTGACGGAACTATGTTTTTTAGAGTGGAGAAGTATGATTGATCCTAGCTCTATATTAACTAAAGCTATGATTCATGCCAGATCCCCATAGCGGTATACGAAGAATCCTGGTTGAAACCAGCCGCTCCATAGTCGAAACAACAAGAGAGATTAGTTGTCGGAACGAAAGGTAGGCGATGTTTTTACGAAAAAAAATCCCGAGTGGACGAATATGGCACAAACAAGTACAAATTTATCTCAATCGGAAACCATAATACGAAAATTTGAACTTATTAAGAAAAAAATCAATTCTTTGGTGAACCCCTTTTTTCCTTGAAGTATTATTATTATTTCTTATGAGAGATAAGGCTTCCCCATTAAAAACTATGCCTAATTTTTTTTTTTGTCCGTCATTTCTTACCGTGATTGTCATTTCTTACCGTCGATCTCTGAACACTGTTGTAAAGTATTTAAATTAATGAAATAATTTTGTAAACTAGGATCTGCATCACTTAATATAACTCTTGTTAAATGTTTACTATGTGCACGTTCCACAAGTTGAGTAACATCGGGGGTGAACGGTCTCCATCTGCGATTTCTATTTATCCATTCCCAAACTACAACAGCGTGGTTTGACATTTTTTTTTTTTTATTAATTTTTCATAATTTGTAGAGCTGTAAAGATAAATTAAATATGTTTACTATTATATTATTGGTAATTTAGTCCATAGATATCCATGAACTTCGGTTAAATTTGATAAATCAAGGGCTCATTCTTCGGACACTATTTTACTACAGAGGGAGATATGAGTTAAGCCACCTTCTACCTCACCACCTGCCGGACTAACAAAGACCACCAGAAAAATATTTGCAATGTAAATATTTAAATGTAGATTTCTTTGTGTTATTCTGACAGCATAATATTATAAGGTAATTTTAACAATTACTCCAGTCTATAATAAAGAAATACCTCATAGTACTAATGCTTGTCGCTATCAACAAAGCTGGAAATTTACTCCCAAACAGGAGCAGAAAAGTCAAAACCTTTTCCAATTTTCGACCTGACTAGGATTCGAAAATGGTACATCACTGGTGCTAGCCGGGTGTAAATTAAACTGTATATCAGAGACGCGATAACTTTTTTGTGAAATGTTGTCTAGAAGTGAGAATGATATGACAAGGCAGATTTTTTTCAGTTTAGACCATAAATAAGATACTCAAGATAGAGATAGGGCTTCTGATTGCATTCTGAGGAGTAAATTTTACATCATTAACCTCATATATATTAAAACGAATATAACGCCTGCTAAAAATTTAACTATTGGGTCAGTGATGGGATTCTGTAACAGAATCTACATCTAAATAGAGGTCCACAATGACCAACGGACAATAGCACCCAGAACCTCATCAGAAAAATAAACGAAACTTAGTTTTAGATACAAATGCTTAGTTCGATGGTCGATGGTGTATTCTAATTTTGATAAGAATTTACTTTTTTGATTGTTGATTTTCAGTTACGAATAATAATCATCTAATTTCTAACTTATCTGGCTCAGTGGGTTAAAGTTATTGCTTCTTTGTAAACATATATTGAAGCAGTACCATAATTATTAATACTTCCTTAAAATCTCAGCTCCTTATTTTCTACTCAATCGTTCGTTCATCAAAATTAAGGTGTTTTTATAAACTGACAGAACTATCCAATACATCTACCTGTTGAATTGTAAACAAAATTGTTTTTCATACAATACCTATAAGATATTACAGCAACCCAAATCACAAGTGTAAAATGTTATTTCCTCAATTGTTATTTAAAACAAAGATAAAATTGCAACCAAATAATAATTACGACAAAAGTACTAAAGTTGTTTCTTTAATTCTTTTGAACTATTTCAGAGAAGAACTTACAAAATAAACACATTGAGAACCAAGAACAAATGGACATCGTTTAGTTTTTACATCGAAGGTTTTAACTTTAACAGCACTTAAAAACTAAACAAAGTTTCAAAGTTACATTTAAAAATTGTTAAAATATATTAAAATGCCATTGAACTTTAAACTTTTCTCTTTTTGGTGCACTTTCGACAAAAATTTTGTTTGTTTACATTTTTTGTTTTGACTGCCATTTTTGTTTGTTTATTTTGCATTGTTGCCATTTAAAACTTTTCCCACATATTCGTAGAAAACTATCGAAAGCGGCACCTGACAGAGAATCCTGCCATCTTGGACAAGAAACGAGGGATTTTCGAACACGCAGGATTTTTCCCATTTGCGGCTTGCAATTTGCAATATCTCTCCGTCTCTCCAGCCGCATCTTTTGCTTTGTTTTTAACTTTTTATGTTTACTTGTTAGCTTTATTGACATACTAGCAGGATACGCCCGCTTCGCTTGGCGCCTTATAGGCATGGCCGCTTATAGTTTCAACCCCTTTTTTCGCGATAAAAAGTAGCCTATGTCCTTTCCTAAAGTTTATTCTATCTCCATACTAAATTTCATCAAAATCGGTTCAGTAGTTTAAGCGTGAAAGCGTAACATACATACAGACAGACAGAGTTACTTTCGCTTTTATATATTAGTATGGATATGGATGTTAACCCCTCCAGCCAAGTTAGGAAACAATTTTACGGCCATGCCTTGATGATCAATGTTACTTGAGCACGACACTTTTTGAAGGTGATTAAAAAGGGGAAAAATATTAATTGGTGGTATTTTGAAAAAAGGGATTTTTTTTTCTGTCCAGGATTCTCTGTCATATACCGCACTCCAAATTCTGTCAGCTGATTGTATTATTTAAAAAAAATATATAAACAAAAACAATTTGTATTTTTCTGATTTTTCTCATCTTTTTACCTACCTACATTTTTTTGAATTTGGTTTTATATTAAAATTTTTGGCATGCTTTTAAATTAAAACTTTTCATATTTTAATGTAGATATTAATTTTATAATCCAACTTGTAATTCAAAAAAATTGTTGAATATAAAATGGCTACAGAAGATGATATCATTAGGTAAGTTTCAAACGATAATTCTTAACCCGAAGATATAATGTATGTGCCTCTTTGAAATATAAAATAATGCGGAATCACATATTTAAAAATAGAAATCTCATTAGATATTCAGATTTAAACCGGACACTATCAAGAGGGTTTCAGTTATCTGAAATGAACAAAGCTGGGATGGTCGTGAGAAGTCGATCATGTTCTCCGCAGTTTGCTTGCTGCTCTGTTCAGTCATAAGTTCTTCAATGCTAATTTTAAATTTACTTCTATAATGAAAACACATTACTTTGATTTAATATTATTCTGCTCGCAAAAAAAAAAGAATTCAACCTTCCTTTAATTAACACTGATCCATTAGTGATATTGGTATATTTACAGCACTGGCTCAATGATATTAACACAAATCTCAATAGGACGGAGTTTTTTTCTTGAATTTGATATTCTAAGAAAGGTTTTAATTATAGAGATTCTTTGATTACTCTTCCAGTACGACATCCTTAAAAGGTAGGTTTCAAAAGTTGGTGTGCCAAGAAAATATTGGTTTTATACTCTATAGATTCAATCTCAGTAATTCAGTTCGTAAGATTAACTGATACTTTTTTTTACTAGTTCAGGAATAACCACTATCACGGGGGCTAAAGTCTACATGGTCACCCACGAAACAAATGGACGTTTCTCATTTCCAGTGATCTTATGGGAACTAGTGTATTCAACGTACCATTCACATTGAATGGCAGATTCTTAACCCGAAGACTCTTGGTTCGAATCCAAGCGATGACATAGTATTTAGTAATAACTTGGGGAAGTAAATTGTGACAAAGTGTTCACAAATAAATTCTTTCAAAATGTTTTTTGTATCAAAGATTTCTTACTCTGATTAATTATTTTATTTATTTATTCAATCTAGCAATAAAGAAAGAAGATATTTCATTATCAGCGAAGTGTACGATGGTGATAGTGACTGGTTTGAGTCCCAATTAGAACAAGCTTTAGAATTGAATTATAACATAATAATTATAGAACCTACCAAGTTGGGAGATGAAACTGCAAGATGGATATCTGTTGGCAATTGGATTCATAAGACAGCAGTTATTTCTGGACTGGGATCTTTGATATTTGGTAAGATGAATTAAATTTAACTATACAGTTGATTTTTTTTTTAAACAAAAAAAAAATGTGTACCAATCAAAATTGATTTAAAATGAATTCATAAATGAAGTTGATAAAAATAAAATTAAATAGAATTAACAATAAAGTTAAGCTTGGATAAATTTTGGAATCCGAATATTGGATCTTGTAGTAGTAATATTCTTTAGCGTTCTGATTTTAATGAGGCCTTCAGGATATCTGCTTCTTGATATATTTTCAATTTTGACGCATTTTAATTATGAAAGTGGAATAGTTGATAATTTAATATAAAATTTAAATCTTAAAGAACTAGATTATTTTTAGATAGCACTGAATGCAAATTAGTTCTTTAAGATTTTAATTTTATATTAAATTGCGTTTTATAAGTATAGATTATCAACTTTTCCACTTTCATGATTAAAATGCGTCAAAATTGAAAATATACCAAGAAGCAGATATCCTAAAGGCCTCATTAAAATCAGAACGCTAAAGAATATTTAACCAAGCTTAACTTTATCATTAAATTTCATTCAATTAATTTCAAATCTGTAAAATACCCGATATTCGGATATCAAAATTGGGACAAGTTTAAGATTATCAATCAGTTTCATTCAATTANCTTTTTGGCCACGTAACTCTCATCTCTCCTCTCAACATGCCCAAACCATCTCATTCTACTCTCTTGTATTTTCTTTCCCAATGGCCCCATTTTCACTGTTTCTCTGATTTTCTCATTTCTCACTCTGTCTCTCCTTGTTAATCCACACATCCATCTCAACATCTTCATCAGTAATACAAAAATTAAAATTAAAAATTTTCTCCATCAAAAAAGCATATTATGGACTGTTACCGGTACGTATATACTCACTTGCTAGTCTCTTGTCATTTTTTTTTTTTTTCTTTTTTTCATTGATGTTGATTAATTTTTTTGCATATTCATTCATTCATTTTTGGGATCATCGTCTCCGATGGTAGCCCGATATATGAGACAAGTGAGGTACTGTCTCTTTTATTTATATAGATTATAGCTCTAAATAAGTGTTTGTCTACTGTTAAAGTTTTTAAGTGTCATCATGCATCTATTCTTGAATGCTGATAATTGACATGGGTCATCAGAACCATATCAATAATCGAATTTTATTTCTTTGAACAATGGATTAATCCAACTCACTTATTTTTTTTTTTTTTTTTTTTTTTCAGGTTCTTTTTGTTCCAACAAACCAATCTTGTATTTACCTCTAGGTGTAATAAGTTTTCTATCTGTCGGTCTGTACACAATATCCTGGCAGTTTGATCCATGTTGTAAATATAAAGTGACTGACAAATCAATACTTCGAAAGTATAGCATAGAAGAAAAACAATTGCTATCTTCATCTCCCACGATATTACTAAGAAAATCGATAAATAGGAAAATAGTTTTTCATAGTTTAATTTGCAGCACAGCGTTAGGTTTATGTATTTATAGATTGTACAAATTGAAATGAGATTTTTATTAAATTAAATATGTAATAGTATCAGAGAGATCGTTAACATCTCGACATCTTTCAACACTCATCGTAAGTACCAACAATAAGGTTCAATGAGACCTTGAGATCTCATATGAAGGGTGAAATCAGTGGAATCATCGTTTCCGATCATAGCCAGATGTACGAGTATGAGAATGCATATCTAATTAAGTTGTTGATTGCTGCTAAAGTTTTTGTTTATACTTTCAATCTAATCTTGTAGGCTATTAATTGGTATTGTTCCCCAGAATCATGCCAATCACTGCAATATAAATAATGGATCAAGATGATCAGGTGTTCACGATAGTGTTGTTGTCATTTATAGGGAAAAAAATATCTTTAATCAAATTTAAAAAAATAATTTTAAAAAAAAACCTATACAGCAAATTTCCCTCATGTCCTAAAACTGTATACCAAATTTGGTCAAAATCGGATGAACAAAAAAAATATCACCGCATCAGTGTAACACAAAATTATTACCAAAAGTGTAACACAAAATTATGAAAAAATGATGAAGATAGAGTTAGTTATGAAAAAATGATGAGAGTTAAATTTAAATTTTGTATTTTCTCATTCTGAATCCATACAACAGCGTGGCTCAGTGGCAAGGCCTCTGAGTTTCATAATTGGTAGGTTCTGAGTTCATTCCCGGATGGGGTAGTATGTTTTTTGAAATATTATTAAATTGTGTTTTTTTTTTAAAAAAAAATATTGTTAAATTTATTTTTAAAAAGAAGTATAACTTCTCACGCGCATGCATAAGTACACACACCCTTTTTTATATATATATATATATGAGGTCTCATTGAACCTTATTATTGGTTCTTGTAATGAGTGTTGAAAGATGTCGAAATGTTACTAAACGATCTCTCCGATAATAGCAGAAGTGGTGTTTTTATAGCATGATAATCAGAGTGACAAGGTATGATCTTTCGGAATTCAAAAATTCGTCATTTTCTGGACATGATGTATTAAGTGACTCTTTAGCGCAGGGGTCGGCAATTAATGTTTAGCGGGGTCCGGATGAACCAACAAAATAGTGGGTTCGACATAAGAACCAAATAAAAAAAAGCTAAAGAAAAAATCCTTTTAAATGATTTGAGAAAATGACTTTTATTAAATGTATTTGGTACCAAATGACAATAAAATAGGGATAAGTGTTGTAATATAAAAAAAAGTAAACATTAACGTAGGTACCTTTTACCAAACTAAAATTGGAATCCTGGCTATTTACTCGTCCTTTGTTTCTTCATTATCTCTGCTATCTCTCTCTCCCTCCCCTCTCTCCCCCCTCCTTCTGAGTTACTCAGTTTCAGTATAAACAAGGTAAGTATATTTCTCATGTACCTACCTGAAATAGTTTATTTTTCTACAGTTGGATCAATTTTGGAACAATANCAAAAAAAAAAAAAAAAAAAAAAAAAAAAAAAAAAAAAAAAAAAAATCTAGAAGGAGAACATATTTCAAACAAATAGAAATATGTCCGCGGTCCGGATCCGGACCGCGGTCCGCCTATTGCCGACCCGTGCTTTAGCGGATCGTTTTTGCCTGTGGGGTATTCATTTAGAGTAGGATTTATCTTTTAGAAAAATATTTTTATGGAAGGTATGGACATTAAAGGTGCAATTCCTCGAGACGACTGCAACGATTATTAGTGAACGATGATCGTTGTACGATTCTATTGAGGCACTATTGTAATGACATTTCAGTGAGACCGTGTTCTTTCCACCGACTTGATCGTTGATCGTACAAGGCAGTCGTTGAGGCTGTTGAGAGTCGTACAACTTTATAAACGCTCGTAATTTTACTCGTTAAATTGATTGATATAGCGTTAACCCTGCGTCAATGGCACGACGAATAGCAACGTTTAGTGAGGTTTTACTTGTTGGGCGATCACGTAGATTCGCGTTCTCCAGATGAGCTGGTTTGTAAGTTTCCAGCGAATGAATAAGTGAAACCCCTTATTGTTTAAGATGTTAAAGAGTTTAAATAGTTAAATTAATTTTTTTTAAAAAAAAGTTAANACTCTATCCCCCCTCTTCGACACAAGATTGGAAATAGAATTTTTAAAAGAGGCCACCTATTAAAAATATATACCATATGTATATATTTTTTAAAATAATAATAATAAACAATTTTAGTTAAGTGAGTTTTTCAACAGTACTCATCATCATCAGACCAGAGCTGCGTCAGTATGGTGAAAACGCTACAAGCTTCCGTGTCCTCCAATAGTGGTAAATACCTCAAATTCATGAGAAGTAAATTCTATGAGTTGGCTGAGTCTGAACTCATGCCCTACTGTTTACCAGTCAGAGCGTCTTACCACTACAGCACAGACTATTGTGACGATGACAGTCTGAGTACTGTTGAAACCTACAGTCTGAGTATTGTTGAAACCTCAATAACTTAAATTATTAAGTAAAAATAATAGTTTTTAAATTTATTTATTTGTTCGTCCTTTCAGTATCAAGGACAATAAACTTTTTTAAGACCCTCCCTGGCAAAAGACAATTTCTGTTCCGAAATAATACTCCACGAAGTCACGCCCCTTCCCTTGCACTGAATGACGCCATATAACAAGAGATTGTAGGTCTCTTGTGAACTCATCCTGTGCAATATGATACCTTTTTTAACTCTCATTTTCAAACACCGCGGTTTGAATTAGTTTCCGCAAGTTTAGAGGTTTAGTTTCGTGGTTAATTTTTGCGTACAAGAACAAACCCTATAGTTTGCAAACCGACATGGATAAGAGAAATTTCTCTTATCGCTGGCCAAACTGCTCGGTTTGCGTAGGTACTAGTAATTATGTTACATCTCGTAAACAGAAATCAACCCACGAAACCAGCTGGTTTGCAGTAGTCCTCCATTTTAGGTAGACCACTTTGTCTGAGGAATGAATTGATGTATAGGGTAGTTTCCTGGTGCCTTTCCTATTTTCCCTGATATTAATATCTTTCATACCGCTTTAACATCATCAGATCAGGTGTACTGGGGCCGTGAGGAGGTCACCCCCAAATATCTTAAAGTAATATCTTGTATAGTTCACCTTCTCCTTAGCTCAGATGGACTCGGGCCGTGAGGAGGTAACCCCCAAATATCTTAAAGTAATATCTTGTATAGTTCACCTTCTCCTTAGCTCAGATGGACTCGGGCCGTGAGNTCATGTCGTAATTTTGGCCCTCCTGGATTTCATCATAATTTTCTCCTTCAAATTTATCGTAATTTTGGGTAGAAATTCCATCATGATTTTCACATGCTATTTCATCATAATTTTCAAATTTATCGTAATTTTGGGTAGAAATTCCATCATGATTTTCACATGCTATTTCATCATAATTTTCTCCTTCAAATTTATCGTAATTTTGGTTAGAAATTCCATCATGATTTTCACTTGCTATTTCTTCATGATTTTCTTCTTTTAATGGTGCGTCATGATGTTTTCCTGCAATTTTATCGTGTTTTTTCCTTCGTTTATAATATTTTTGTCCTGCAATTTTAGTATAATTTTGTTCTTCAATTTGTTCATGATTTTCTCCTTCCAGTTTATCATATCTTTGTTCTGCACTTTTATTAAAACTTTGCCCGATTTGTACATAATTTACACCTGCTATATCATGATTTTCTCTTCGCAGTTTCTCATGTCCTGCAATTTTATTATATTTCTTTTCTTCAATTTGTGCTTCATTTTCTCCTGCTATATCATAAGTTTTTCTTAGTAATTTATCACAATTTTTTCCTACAATTTTATTATAACTTTGTTCGATTTGTTCATAATTTGCTCCTGCTATATCATGAGTTTTTCTTAGTAATTTATCACAATTTTTTCCCGCAATTTTATTATAACTTTGTTCGATTTGTTCATAATTTGCACCTGTCCTATCATTATTTTTCAATCCTAGTTTACCACATTTTTCTCTTCCAATTTCTTCATAATTTGTGTTATCTATAACTTCCATATTTTCCTCTACGATTTCACTGTGGTGTCGTTCTATCATTTCTGCGTCGCTTTCTCCTCTTAGCGTTTCTGGATATTTTTCTGCAATTTCACTGTAGTTTTCTCTTTGACTTTCATTATTGTCATAATATATTTCTCTTACAATTTCTTTACCAGTTTCTATTGCTTCATAATTTTCACCACTCATCGTTTCAGGATATTCTTCTTCAATTTCATCATGATTTTCCCTTTCATTTCCATCATAGTTTTCTTTTACTATTTCTTTATGATTTTCTTCGGCGAATGCATTTTCATCATTCCGTTGCATAACATCTTCTATATCTTCATTCTGATTGATTTGTCTGAGTGGTTCAAGCAGTTGATTAACTATTTCTATACTTAGATTTCCGTCTTCAAATTTATCCAATAATTTGTAAATTATATTTTCATTAAGATGGTTTGTTTTTTCTGTTAGTCTTTGTTCCAAGTTGATCTATAGTTAAAAATATTTTGAAAAAAATCGAATAAATTGGAATAAATGATGAAGTTCAAGACCACTCGGCCTATCACAAGCCCGGGTTTTAACGTTGATCAAATAAAATGAAAAATCCAAAGGTTCATTATTGAAAGTAATAAACGAAAAACTAATTATTATTATTATAAAAAACCTAAGTGGACACCCACTTGGTAAAACCTTGCTGGAAGTTGCTCAACATCAGTGATCTAACGGGAACTGGGGTATTCAACTTATAAATCCTGTATTACAGGCAAAATGCACGTATTAGAAGTGAAGTCTGTGATAATATTTTTATACAATAAATCCACATGTATTTTTTAGTGCAGAAAGAACCCTTGGTATGTGGCTGAGAGTAAGGAAAAAATTCGAGGAAAATTCAGACCATAAATGAGACCTACGTACCAAATTTAATCAAAACGACAAGAGCCTTTTTATTCCATCTGACAGTAAAATAATAAATTTTGAAGGGGGGGAGGTATTTTTTGTAGTCGATTCCTATGGTTCATTATAGAAAATAACAAGCAGGCTGCGCCCGCTTCGCTCGGCACCTTAGAGGCCATGTCTCTCAGGCGCCGGTGCTAATAGTATTCTATGATTCCCGTGTAATAAAATTCTATGCTTTCCATACAAAAATCAGAAAATGGGCCGTAACTCGAAAACGAAGAATTTAGAATTCTTATAATTTTTATAGGCTCTCAAAGTTTTTTTTTTTTGATAAANGATTTTTTTTTTTTTTGATAAAAAAAAAATTTATGGATATGCCCCATAAATTTTTTCGTTATATGGTTTCCCATGCAAAAATCGGCCGTCATTCAAAAACGGTTCGAGAGTTTCGAATTCTAATATTTTCTCTGGGGTCTCAGCCTCTGGTTTTGAGGAGGTCTATTCTCATTAATTTTACGAAATCTCTTACCGTTTTGGCCAAAAAATTGTATTTTCTAAATTTTATTTTGTCTCGTGAATTACTTTGTCTATTGGCGAAAACCGCATGAAAATCGGTTCAGTAGATTTTGATTTTATCGCGAGACAGATGAACTGTTTTAATTTTGCGGGGATAAACCAAAATTAAAAAGAACAGACGACTGGACTAATTTCGATTCTTCTAAATTTATTTTTTGTCTTGAATTATAGGCTGCAGTCCGTCCCTCCATCAATTTTTATACAACTCTTAGCGTATTGGCTAAATAATGCAAACAAAAAAAAACTCCTTCTCACTTACTTTGTAACATTTGAGTAAATATTTTCCAATTGTGATAAAAAGAGAAAATGAGTTGTAAAAAATACAAAAGCATTTGTGTGTAATAACATTTCACAAACGGACCAAGCCAGGCTGGTTCCTTCATCGACAGAAGTACCTCGACACAGTTCATCCACAAGTATTAAACTTTGGGGTGTAACAAATTGTAAAATATGAGAAATTTCTTTGATTTCAAGTGAAAATGTTGACGCGTTACATTCTATGCTATCACTGAATCCAATACGAGTAAATATGTGATCAGCAATACGAAATTTAGCTGAGTCAGCTGGTACATAACATCCAACCTAGAAATAAAATGTAAAATTTAGCTACAATCAAATGTACGTCCTTACGATGGCCGGTTCTAAGCACCAGGATGACCTGGGACGCACACCATCACAGTTCCAGCCAAGGGCCAACAAAACCTTTTTTTTTCGGTTATTTCAGGTCAACCTATTTCTACCATTATTCCAAACCTGGGTGTAAAAATGAGGAAAATTATTGATTTTGGAAAGAACACCGCGATGAATAAACGAATAAATAAATTACTCATATAAATTATTCACTCATACTATCAAATTATTAATAAATAAAATATTTTTTTAACAATCTCCCTGGTCTAGTGGTCATCATACTGGAACTGCACCCAGGTTCAATCCCCGACGAACAGGATAATTTAAAAAAGTGAAACATAATGCTGGCCACAAATGACTTCTATGTTGATAAAAAAAGGCAATTTCAAGACAAAAATGCTAATCAAGGGTCCCCTACCCCCTTCAAAACGAACTGCCCTAAGAATTTACATTTGACCTGTATTTTTTATTTCATCATTGTGATGCCCACTAAAATTGTGACATAATTACTCAAAGAAATATACCATTACATTACAAAAGGACAAACATACAAAAAAGAAAAAGTATTAAGTTTACTGTTAACTTGATAATGATGAGATATACCTGAAAAGTGCACTTTTCAGGTACGTGACCGGCAAATGATCCGCACGGCAAAACTAAAAATATTCTTCGAGGCAGCTGAAGGAACATGTTCATACTATGTGAGTTCACAATCGACGGTTATAACTTGGCGGCAATGTCGCTGCTCAGCGTGAATGCTCCTTAACAACGACAACAACTGAAAATCCACTTACAATATCATTAGAAACTGGTTTTATAGAAGAAATAAAATCCAAGAGAGGATGTCTGGATCCTTTGACTATCATTTTACATCCAAAAGTAGGCTGAACAAAGTGACTGCTGGAACTGACTTCAGCTAAAGATATTATAAGATCTAATTCAGCAACGTTTTCACATAGTTTGTAAATACAAGACATATGTTCATTGGCTTGCTTTAGAAGATCACGAATTATTCTGAAAATAAAAAATGAATTAATATTTAAAAACGACTAACGACGTTGTAGTAACACATGATTACCTTGAGTACAGCCACTGGTTGCCACCTCATGAGTCACGAGGACCATCTCCATAGAGAAACACAGGTTCTCCCTGTGAATCCTCATAATGACCTTCTGCCATTGCAATATCTGGTTCCCTGTCTGACACCTGATCACATTTGTAACTCCATCACGACAGCAGCCCAACCACCTGGAAGTATCAGAAAATCTCTTTCGAACACTTATCTCCCAATCTTACGCGAGCAGTACCTACAAGACGAAGAACCCAGCCGGGATAATTATAAAACCATTATGAAGCGCATCCACACCAACACCGTGAATAATGTCAAAGAAGGTTTTCAACCTGTTCTTGGAACCAATGTTTTGGCAGAAGTACATCCATCTGAAAAGAACCTGCCAAGATCAACTCGTTCTACCTTGGCCCAGCTACGATCCGGTTGGTGTAGGCTACTTCAAAATTACAAATCCAGACTTGACCCAACCGAAACCAATACATGCTCACTTTGTCAACAAGCAGACCATGATGTCCACCATCTTTTCACCTGTAAATCTAAACGTACAAAACTTGACCCAACATCATTGTGGACGGACCCTGTGGGGGTGGCGGCTTTCCTCGGATTAGAAGCAGACATGTGACTCAAGTGATAAAACGTTAACAACAACAACACATGATTGAAATTCATCATTAGCTGTAATGGACTCGTCCATTAGATGTAATGGATTCGTCCATGAATGAAAACGAATACTACGTAGAATTTGTTTTCATTCATCATTAGTTGTAGTAACAGCCTTTTTACTGAGTTTTATGAAATGGTAGTAGTAGTAGCGGTTTTACTCAGCCGTTCTTCCCATTTATAGATGCATGATTAATTAAAATGGTAGAAACAGATTGATATGAGTTCACCGAAAACATTTTGATAGCCCTTGGCTGGAAGTGTGATGGTAGAAGTTCCAGGTCGTCCTGGTGCGTAGAACCGGCCATCGTGTGGTGTAATGGTAAGATGCACTGAATAGACGATACCAAAGGTTATTTATTGAAAATAATTATAAACCAAATTACGTTTGTCTACGTAAATATATATATATTTTAGTAAGAATGTTGAGTAAACAAACATCTCAGAAATCAACTCAATGTCTTTGCCTTCTGACACATTTTACGAGAGAAAAGTTCTTTTTTTTTTAATTTGGTTTGACGTCTCTTTAACATCTATTGGTCATTCAAGACGGGGGTTTTACCCTCCATTCGCTGGAAACTTGCAAACCAGCTACTCACATTGACCTCACCCAGCCTGGCTTGGACCGGAAAAATGAGCCAACGATAGGTGGTGTTCCCAAGCGGTCACTCATCCAAGTACCTACCACGCCCGGCGTTGCTTAACCTCAGTGATCTGACGGGAACTGGTGTATTCAACGTGGTATGATCGTTGGCACAGAAAAGTTCTATTTTAAATTCTACGTAACTTGAGACGTAAAATATCAAATTTTTATGGGGATGTTTATAGAAAATAAAATATCAAAAGGTAAATAGAAATCGGTTTAGGTAACAAATAAAACTTACGAATTCGTCATGCTTTGTACCTCGTCCAGTGCAGATTTGATTCTTTGATTCAAAAATATAATTTCTTCCGTTGTCATACTAATCACAGTCCGATTTTTATTAAATTGTACATTAATAAATAACTTGGGCAGATCTTTGATCTTGAAATTCTTTCGAGTCACAAATGTTATATGAAATGCCCTGTTTGAAGAATTTGACACACGAAGTGGTAAATCATATTCATGAGACATGTCTCGAACTTTATCTGAAAAGTGATGAAAAATATTTGTTTATTATTTAACGAACAAAGTGAGGTCTAGATTTAACACATATTTTTTCTTTTGTTCGTGCTCAGGAAAGTACGAAAATGTCAGCTCTAATAACATCTTTATATTTTTTTTAGTCTAGTGAAGATATAGTATTTTATCTGCCTTATTATGGTTTTACTTGACATAGTATGCCAAATCAACCAAATTGGACTAAATTATTTTTGTCAAAAAAAATTCTGCAGCCTTTTTACTTTTTTTGTATCACGCACCACTATAAGCCTCGAATGCCTTATCCTATTGTGATAAAATATAGTATGGACATTTATTAGGTCCATTGAGTTGGCTTATTTTGGGCTCTATGGGGTAAACTGAGACCTCATGTGACCATATTAAATAAGTGAAGTCTACAATTCAGAGAACTACCGGTAATAAAAATAGGTAAAATATTTTTTGCCAAAAAAATAATAAACCCAGGTGTCACATTGGCAGAGTTTTTTTAATTACACATGTCACTGGATCATCTAACGGTTTTTTTTTAAGACGTGCCGATTTTTCAGTCGTGACGATTTTCCAAAACGAGACGCTATGTCAAATTCAACGTGAAAAAGCACGACAAAAAAATCGTTTTTGTCGAAGTGTAAGAGATATCAAAAAATTACTGGGAATGTACCCCCCTCCATAAAAAATATTTCCAAGGTCAGTATCCCAGCTATTGCAGATTTAGAATGAAACAAACAGACTAAATTATAAGGCAGATAAAATATTATATCTTGTACACTTGACTGTAAAAATTATAGAGATATTAATTAGAGCTGACTTTTTTCGTTCTCTCCTCAGACTTTTATCGTTCTCTCCTCTACATCATCAGAGCTAGGTTAGTCAAAGTGTTCGACCAAGCACAAGCAATCTCTGATGATGTACTCAGGAGAGTACGAAACTAGTCAGCTCTAATTAACATCTTTACAATTTTTATAGTCAAGTGAAGATATAGTATTTTATTGAGGAGAGCGGTAGCGCTCCGCCCGCAAAGTCAAATATTATGGTTTTACACGACATAGTATCCCAATTTAACAAAATTAGACGAAGTTATTTTGATCAAAAGAAATTCTGCATTATCGGGAAAAAGACACAAACGAAGTTGAGCTCATCAGCCAGTCTTACTATAAATATCGTCAACGATCTCTGAATAAACAGTTCTTGCCACGTCTAATAAGCTATTGATATTTTCTTTAACAGCAAAACATCTTTCCATTTGTGAATTAGCGTAACCTTTGCTAGATTTAGCATCAGTTCGAATTGTTTCTTCAATTAAACTCAAAATTGATTTAAATCTGAAATTGAAAAGTAAAATATTTTAGTTTGACCTTTACTAGATTTAGCATCAGTTCGAATTGTTTCTTCAATTAAACTCAAAATTGATTTAAATCTGAAATAGAAAAGTAAAATATTTTAGTTTGACCTTTACTAGATTTAGCATCAGTTCGAATTGTTTCTTCAATTAAACTCAAAATTGATTTAAATCTGAAATTGAAAAGTAAAATATTTTAGTTTGACCATTACTAGATTTAGCATCAGTTCGAATTGTTTCTTCAATTAAACTCAAAATTGATTTAAATCTGAAATTAAAAAGTAAAATATTTTAGTTTGACCTTTACTAGATTTAGCATCAGTTCGAATTGTTCAATTAAACTCGAAATTGATTTAAATCTGAAATTGAAAAGTAAAATATTTTAGTTTGACCTTTACTAGATTTAGCATCAGTTCGAATTGTTTCTTCAATTAAACTCAAAATTGATTTAAATCTGAAATTGAAAAGTAAAATATTTTAGTTTGACCTTACTAGATTTAGCATCAGTTCGAATTGTTTCTTCAATTAAACTCAAAATTGATTTAAATCTGAAATTGAAAAGTAAAATATTTTAGTTTGATACTTTGACATGTTTCTGAAAGTGGGCTAAACAAAATATTTTTTTTTTTTAGAAAACAAATTATTTTGTTTAGCACACCTTCCTTATAGCTAGAGCTTTTCAAAAATTCCAAGCCGTTCAAAAGTTAAGGGGGTGACCGGTCATTCTGGGACGAACTGTATTCTTACCTCTGATCCGAAAAATTTTCTTTAAATAATTTAAACAAAGGGTGATAGCATTCAGCTAAAGTTTGTTTTAAAGGTGGCAGACTTTCCAACACACATTTTAAAAGTAAAGTGAGATGAATTTGTTGCTCGAAATATTTCTTAGAATCTTTGGAAACACAAGTTGGTTCATAACATAAACTTAATAATCTTTCCATTTCATACATCTTTCTCAGACTTGACTGAAACGAGAAAAACATACTGTTATTGTCAAGTTGGTTCATAACATAGACTTAATAATCTTTCCATTTCATACATCTTTCTCAGACTTGACTGAAACGAGAAAAACATACTGTTATTGCCCAGTTGGTTCATAACATAGACTTAATAATCTTTCCATTTCATACGTCTTTCTCAGACTTGACTGAAACGAGAAAAACATACTGTTATTGCCATGTTGGTTCATAACATAAACTTAATAATCTTTCCATTTCATACATCTTTCTCAGGCTTGCCTGAAACGAGAAAAACATACTGTTATTGTCAAGTTGGTTCATAACATAAACTTAATAATCTTTCCATTTTTAAAAATCTCAAAATTTTGGTAAATATTGGATTTTTCATTGAATTTATGATCACAACATTAGAAACAAAACACCAAAAACACTATTTACAAAGAAACTAGTTTCGAATCATCATCAGTCCAGTCGAGTCTAAAGATGGAAGTTGAAGAGAGCCAAGTTCCATCTTTAGACTCGACTAGACTGATGATTCGAATGATTCGAAACTAGTTTCTTTATAAATAATTATAAATAGTGTTTTTGGTAAGTGTTTTGTTTTTATTTATTTAATCAAATGTTAATATTTTCAACACTTATAATTAACATATTATTCAAAGATTTAAACAATATTAGAAAGCCAAAAAAGAGTGGATGATATCAGTCACTTTGGGAGGTCAAAATAAGTCTGTCTAGGGTCTAGACTCTAGACTAATCACACTTCCAATTTCCGACTTTCGATTTTTTTTGACAAACAAAAATACATAGAACGTGAACGGAAAATCATTGGCAATTTTTTCCGTTCAAATGTCTCTCATAGACCGTGATTTGATGCGCTCCAAAAAAACATTTCATACATCTTTCACAGACTTGCCTGAAACGGGAAATGCATACTGTTATTGCCAAGTTGGTTCATAGACTCTAGACTAATCACAATGTTTTTTCCTCGATAACTCTTACCTTCCCACTTCCCAAAGATATCGTTATTTTGCTTCAAAAATCGTATTTTTTCAAATGTTTGTGGTCCCCTGTTATTAAATAGAGACTATGCAATGTGCAGAACAATGAGGGGAATTTATTTAGAACAGTCCTCCGTGATCTTTTGGTTATCAAATTGGAACTGCGCCCGGAAGACCTGAGTTCGATTACGGCGTCGTCATAATTTTCAGGATTTACAAAAATATTTCGACCCTCAGCCTCGTGCGGACCATAAGTGGCAGGGTTAAACCAATACAGGAGATATTTGAAAATGCAAATAACGCTGTGATGAACACTTGAAAAATGGGAAACGCTCACAAGAGTGTACCACAAACAAATTATACCTACCTACCTAAATTATTTACCTGAATTTCAGAAAGTATTCTTGGATTTTCTATCATTTCCTGAACACATTCTAATCTTTGTTTTATAAATTTCGAGTTGCAAGAGGGCTGCAAGATGGATGATCTCAACTTTCTTTGGCCACCCATTGTTATGCATTGATTGAGAACGGCGTACAAATTACATTTTGATTTTAACTTTGTTGATTGACTGGTGACAAGTTCAAGTTTTTGGGCAGTTTCAAAATCTGGAAACAAAAAAAAAATCAATTGAAGTCGAGAAATGGCCAAGGAGTGTAATTGGGAATCAATTTGATAACTACATAAATAGTTGAGACAGCACATTAAGTATTCATAACACCAGTTCTCGTTAGATCACTGAAGTTAAGCAACGTCCAGCAAGGTCGTACCATGTGGTTGTCCACGTGAGTTCGCGCCCTCGTGATGCTGGCTATTTTTCCGGCCACACCCAGGCTGGGTGAGTTCAATGTGGGTAGCTGGTTTTCAAGGTTCCAGTTTTCAACCTCAGTGAATGGAGGGTGAAACCCTTGTCCTGTCTATAGCCAATAGATGTTAAAGAGACGTTAAGTCAAATTAAAAAAAAAAAACATTCATAACACTGTATCAGTCCTCCAGTTCTAGTATCACACAAGCATTGCATTGGGGGATCCAGGTTCAATTTCCGGCGGGGTCGGAAAATATTATTCTTACCTATCACAGACGACTGGGACGCTCGTTTATATTTTATTCATGCTAGTTTTAATATCTGCTTTGATATTAAAACTAGCGAGTATATTTCTACTCGATAACTGTTTTTTTATAAAATCTTGTTGTTGTTGTTAACGTTCTCAACGACTCTCACTGTGTCTCCAGGACAAGAAAGGCGGCCTCTCCAACAGGATCTGTCCATAATGCTGACTGATCTAGATTAGTTGGGTTTGATGGATAGTTGCTGGCTGCTCATGATTTACATCATAAGCAACCAGCATACATAGACGACAACGATCAGATACTTCAGGGTTTAGCAAGGATCTATATACCAACTCTTTGAGGAAGTATCTAGAGCAGCACGGCTGGGTCCAACGGAGGAAAAACACAGTGAGTTGTCATCGGAACGGTGTTGATGGCCTTTGGCCGTGCCCGAGGGCACGGGTAGCCCCGGTACGAAGAACCAACCATCTTGGGGGCCGTTTTTTATAAAATAAAACCTGACACTAGCTGACTGTAGGAGGGTTGCGGATAAGACATCAACAGGTGCGGCACCTCCAACAAGGCTAGTAAATACTAGCTACATTAAAGCGCTAATATCGAAATAAGTTCGTATTTGCTACCCAGTATATCAGACACTTATTTCAACATGTGGACAGCTAACTCTTTTGGTTCGGGCGGCAAACTTATAAAGATACTAGCTGAGTACCCGAACTTCGTTTCGAGAAGATGAGAGAACATGGGGAGTAGTAACGTGTTGGGAGTAGTATTGGGTTAGGTTAAAAAAAAAAAATGCGTGTTGAAGTCTAACCTTCAACCTTTATATTTTTTAACCTAACCCAATACTACTACCAACACGTCCTACCCAACAAACTTGGTGTTCAATTCTATTAAATTATAGATAAAAAGCTTTCATTGAAATCGGTTAAACCGTTTTGAAGGAGTATGGTAACAAACATCGTGACACGAGAATTTCATATATTAGATTACATTGAGTGTATTTCTGAGAGCGTGCAGGTCCTAATTTTTCGAAAATTCGAATTTTACAAAACCGCAATTGATAAAGAAATTGGCGTCTGTACTCGATACTAGGGGATTAAGGCAGAAATCAGTGACGGCATTAAAGTATAATACCACGAATAAATTCCTCCGTTGGACCCACCCGTGCTGCTCCAGATACTTCCTCAAAGAGTTTGTATATAAATCCTTGCTAAACCCTGAAGTATCTGATCGTTTTCGTCTATGTATGCTGGCTGCTCATGATGTAAATCATGAGCAGCCAGCAACTATCCATCAAATCCAACTAATCTAGAGCCGTCAGCATTATGGACAGATCTTGTTGGAGAGGCCGCCTTTCTTGGCCTGGGGACACAGTGAGAGTCGTTGAGAACGTTAACAACAACAACCACGAAGAAAATCCAGGGGTCACGAGTTCGAAACCCAGACGGGGCATGGTATGTTATCCTCTATATTAGATTTTGACCACATAATAATGCAACTTGGGTACATTGCTGGCAGAACAAGAACCTTAAGTGACTTAGTAAGGCAGTATAATAATTTTATTATTATTGTCCACTTACTTCTCGCTATTGCGGTACTCATCCTATTACCGATCTATGACAAGGTAATAGGGTTGGTTTGCTTCAATTCCAACATATCACGCCGAAAGTATTTTGCTTAAATCTTTTCTTTGCGTGATATGTTACCAGAGGCTTCTCTGCCTTGGTTGTCTGCAGATATTTCTGAACAGAAACACTTCCGAGCAATAAGGAACCTCTGCCAGACAAGGCTAGATTACCTCAGGCTGAGCCAATGGTTTATTGTCTTTGGCTTGACAAGTCCGGTCCATTTTCTGTTTTACGTCCCCCGGCGAGACGAATTATTATTATTATGCAACCCATTCAGAATTAAAAGCCCATAAAAGAAGAATACGAGGTCTGATCAAAAAGTACGCGGACTGAGGTCATTAAAAAATCTACTTTATTTGGAAGTTACACGTCTGGGTCTCCTTCAAAGGACTCTCTTTCCCAACACACTCTCTTATCCCAACAGTGTTTCCACTTGTTGAAACAGTCCTGGTACGCTTCCTTTGTTGAAACAGTCCTGGTACGCTTCTTTCAGCTCCTTCGACGCATTTGTCTTAATCTCCGAAATAGTCTCAAATCTTCTTCCTTTGAATTTTTTTTTCAGTTTTGGGAATAAGAAAAAGTCATAAGGAGAAAGGTCAGGTGAGTATGAGGAATGGGGAAGAACAGTAATCGAGTGATTAGCCAAAAACTCACGAGTTCTGAGTGCTGAGTGAGCTGTAGCGTTGTCGTGATGGAAAAACCAGTTGTCACTTTTCCACCAAAAACCAGTTGTTACTTTTCTGGCCTTTTGCGTCGGACGGCGTTCCTTAGACGTTTCAGTTACGCTCGATTACTGTTCTGCCCCATCCCGCATACTCAGGACCTTGACTTTCTCTTATTCCCAAAACTGAATAAAACCCTCAAAGGAAGAAGGTTTGAGACGATTTCGGAGATTAAGGCAATTGCGGCGAAAGCCATCACAAAAGAAGCGTACCAGGACTGTTTCAACAAGTGGAAACACCGTTAGGATAAGTGTGTGCATTGGGGAGGAAAGTACTTTGAAGGAGACCCAGACGTGTATCTTCCAAATAAAGTAGATTTTTTTATGACCTCAGTCCGCGTATGTTTTGAACAGACTACGTACATTGAAAATGAATGTGAAAAGGCTGCGTCTTCATTTTAAACACAGGTGGAATCTATTCATCTGTACATCCTTACCAATAAACGTCACATTTTCCGATGTNATCTAAAATTGAGTTGTTGAATTTTGTAACCGTAGCGAAGCACGGGAAAATAGGTACACTAAAACACTTCTAGACTGATTTTAAAAATCTTTCACCTTTCTAGAAGTTGTGAGCATCAGCTAGTCTATATCTTTTATAAGGAGGAAATGTTTGCAATAGGTAAGGTTATCAGCAAATAACATGAGCCATGTTTTTATTAATGTGAGATACTACACTACAAGCATGTCCCTCAACAGTTTCTGAACACTTCCAGTCATATATTTTGTAGGCGAGGTCATGAGAGACCGCCATCTTGGAAAATTATTTTTCCCCCATATTTCGAGAACCGTTAGGGATGCTGTACGTATGACCTTCTACGGTTTCCGATCACGTTTATTAGGTAGGATGTGATGTGAGTAGTGTTAGGTTCGGTTTCAAAAATATCATCAGAACTGCCTCAACTCGTGCACGGCTTAAGAATCCAATACTACACCCACTGATCTGACATAATTATACCTTACCTGCACCGGATTCAAAACGTTAATTTTCGTCAATGTATGAATATAGGTCGGAGAATCACTGATCTGACATAAAATTAAATTCGGATGTTTTGTATCCAAAGCGGCAATGCCAACCTCTCCTCTCGCTTGACCTCTGCCTTCTGTAATTGCCATTATAACGTTACTATTGTCTGTATGCGCACTCGAACTTGACTGAGGTGTTCTTATAGAGGTCTTCTTATTTGGAGTTCTAACACAATCGGGGGATGTTGAGCGTCCATTTTGAACATTAGAGGATGATGTTGTAGACCTATAAAAACGAATGAAAAGAAAAAAATCTGGTGTGAACATCACACGACTTTTCTTATCTATAAAAAAAGAAGAAAGTATTGTAATTGAAGATGTCGAGTTTTCAATGCCAAAACACGTTTTGAAGTCCCCAGAGCGGAAATGTAATTAAATATTACACTTCATCGTAAGTTGTATTTTTCAATTTCTTATATGAAAT